>CANYCX010879670.1:0-12805 GCA_948193385.1 Breynia disticha f. nivosa | reverse complement strand
AAAATAAACTACCGGCTTCACTATTTATAAGGGGCACAATTTAATTTCTTGGAGTTCCAAGAAACAGCGAGCGGTATCTCGCTCATCCAATGAAGCGGAATATAGAGCACTTGCTACAGCAACAACTGAAGTCCTTTGGCTCCTCTCGTTACTGCATGAAATTGGTCTCCCTCCATCCACGACACCAACACTGTCCGTCAAAGTTCTGGCAGTCCCATTTTAATACCCGCTCCAGGCATCTTGAAATCAAGTTTCACTTTGTAAGAGACTTTGTACAGAAAAAGCTTCTCCATGTCCGTCACATCTCAACCAATGATCAGGTAGCTGATATATTCACAAAGCCATTATACAAGACCAAATTTGAAGGTCATCGATCCAAGCTTACATTGTGTTCACTTCCCGTAAGCTTGCTGGGGAGTGTAAAGGATGCTTCTTTCAAGAACACTACATAGACTAGAACTATAGATACATATCTTCTGTTTATGTTTATCACAACTACAATTCTATCTTCTACAACTATAATCGCTTATATAAACACGCACAGTAATCAATAACAGTTGAGCCTTTGAATCATATTCTCTTTACTAACTGCTCTTCTCATCCTTTGTTTGCATTTATGCGGCCAAAACTTGAACGATTTTCCATTTGTTTTTTAATATTCAAGTGAATATTTTCATTTGAGTCATTTGTTTAGATGATTTGTCTCTTGTGTTTTGTTGCAGAAAATTTCAATTTTCATTAAAATTTGATTACAAATTTGGTTGGTAGAGATGAGGACATTGATTAATGTAGTGTCAACAGCTCCTATGATATACCAATAACAACATATTGATAAATGAGAGAGAGGGCACGTGGGTTTTAACTGGAAAAAACGATTCTAACTATATTTCTAGCTGTTGCCACACATGGGCATGGTGGTTTTGATTATTAGTTACATGATTATCTTGACACATTTGTTTTGATTATAGGTTCCAAACTCACTATTCCTTAGTTTCTTACACATGGGGTGTTGGTTCACTCATCTAAGTCACTTATCTAGCTAATTTTGCAGAAAGCCATAATAATATGATGGCTCTAAACAGATATTCAATTAAATAGGTTAGCTTCAATAGTATACGTACAATATTTTTGGTCAATAGTGAAAACTGAGGAAGCAAAGGGAAATATTTTTCAGCTTGCAGTGAGGCTCCTCCAAGAACCCTATCTTGTCAATCATCTATGACACAAGAAAATTCCGAACCAATAAAATTGTTGTTAACATTATCTCCTGAAAGCATAATTTTTTGTCATATTTGAGAGAAAACATTCTAAAAGAACATTTTATTTGTTCTTTTTTTTTTTTCTAAATACAGTATACAAGATGTCGTGGTACAACTGTCGAGATTAATTTATTTTATTGTAGATTAATTACTGACTTTTGTTTTCATCACGAACTATACTATACGTTCATTTGGATTAAATTCATGTAGCTTGAGTAAGAAAGAAATAAGGAACTCTTTTACCTGATAAGTAAGAGATTTGCGATTGTTTTTGTTTAATATTTGATTTTATTTTCTCCCACTAGTTTTTGAAATTCAATTTCCTGTAAACTACATTACGAAATAAAGAGAATTATACTAAGAACGTACCTTCTTGATGTTATAAGCCATATGCTTGGAACTAAACTTCTCCAAACTGTCATAGGTTCTCCTAGCACATCGAAAGGCATGCACTTGCATGAAACCAGGCATGTCCGAGACCATCACCTTAACCTGAAGAAACGCAGCTGCCGATACCACATTGTTTTCCATCTGCGAAACCGACTTTCTTGCCTCAACAAATCCTCCCCCGCCGTTATATTCTACTGACCTCCGACCAGCAACCACAGTTTCCTGACGTTCCAAAGATTTTCTTGGTTCAGTAGCAACGATAACTGGTTCTGGTTCTGGCTTGTAGCTTTTATTAGAACTGCTGGAGAATTTGTAAAAATTAATGAATCGGGATTTCCTTTGCTTTTCATGTGTAGCCATTTCAGTCGTTGGTGTGTGAGTATCATGCATGTACCATATAGAGAAGATATGTATTAATGACGACCATATTGATGTATGAACGTAATTTATAATATGTGAAGGTGAGTTGCTGGGGAATCATGACCACAAGGAGGAGTGATTTAAATAAGGATGGAAAGAAGTTGGTGATGATAAATAATGGAAACAAACCATGTGTTATGGCCTGTGATCGAGGACGATAAACTCGTGAATTTCTTGTGAAGACTTGATGCATCAAATTAGTGACACATTGAGTTCTGCGTTATTTGAGTTAAAAAAAATTCGATATATGTAGAAAATAGATGATTCAGTACAATAATTTCGCTATTATTTTTGCGACGGCGTCAAAAGGAGTACGATAATACAAAAGAAATGACGATACGATAAGGAACATAACTATATAAAGAGAGACATAAGGAGGGCGGTCTAGAAATGTAAAATGGTTCGGAACATGTGGTTTATGATTCATGGAACCAAATGTGAACTGGCCAGTTTTGGCGAGTCAGAATCGGCAATTCCTGTTCACTGATTAATGTAGAGTTTTTCATTAAAAATGAATCGAATCACAAATTTAAAATCGTAAACCGTCGATTTATTGTTCAATGTTTTAGCAACTGGAAACAAACTGTGAACTAACCGATTCATGCAAGTTGATTCAAATTCACCGGTTTTAATTCAATTTTGTCACCGTCCCTTTTACATCGTTGAGTGTATAAAATTATTTCGAGTGCCAACTAATTATAAGAAGTAATTTAAGGCATATTTGTCTCTTGGAAACTGTTTGTGGACAGCCAGCACACAACACAATACGGCCCCTCCATATAATTCCATTTTCAGAACCCAACAAAATAGTAGTCTTTTGTGTTGGTTGTAATGCCAATATTTTTTTTTTCTTTATTTGGTACTATACAGTATAATAATTCACCCAACTGATACTGCTACAGTTGGTATTTCACTCCACATAGCAATATATTCTAATGATTGGATCCATGATTTTCACTTGTAATGTATATTTGTTGTTTCTTCTATTTTGTTCTTCATTGCCCAAATATAAAAGAATATTATATCATGACTTGTTTTGCCACTATGGTCTATGAGCTAAGAAAATGCAATACAAAAGTAAAGGAAATAAATACTTTATATGAAACGTGAAAATAATAAATTATGCAGTGTTTTAAAACTCGAAACAGCTTGGTTGGACTGTAATTCGGAACTCACAATTAAATTGGACTGAGTTTACAATAAAAATCGGATATGCATTAAACTTGATAAAACTCATTAATCTGATTTGTCCGACGAAAAACCCCAACTGATTTACATAGTTTTGATCATG
The DNA here is from genome assembly GCA_948193385.1 of Breynia disticha f. nivosa. Lineage (NCBI taxonomy): Eukaryota > Viridiplantae > Streptophyta > Magnoliopsida > Malpighiales > Phyllanthaceae > Breynia > Breynia disticha. The sequence goes on along the minus strand of CANYCX010879670.1, from coordinate 9,445 downwards.
TTTAATAATTATTTTACCGTAAATTATTATATTTGATATTTTTTTTTTTTGTAATTATAATTTATTCGTTTCGACGACTGTGAGTCAATAGTAGCTGAGAGTGAAACACTTAGACCCTACCTTGTTTTCAAAGACACATATGACTTAATAACGTAAGAATGGGACTAGTGATGAAAACTCTTGGTTTCATTACCAGATTTCTGAAGCTCTTCTATCATCAATTCAGACATCTACAATTTTTTAAAGACATGTTTCAGTTTAGACAAAATGAATGATGTGCAATTCCATGATCTAGAACTAGGGTTAACGTAGGTATAATACAAAAGTAGGTAGGGTTTTAATTTATCATTTCTTTCTGTTGAAGATAATTATATATCAATCATCAGCCACACAATAATTGTATACTATAAAATTAACAATGAAAGATATTATTGATTTAGTAAGTTAATTAAGTTCTATGATACCAAATCACCTCAATTATATGTTGTTAGAATTATAATGGGATCGATCACACCGAAATAATATGGTTTCTTCGTTGTATCTTTTCATGTACGATTATTTTTATTCTGAATCATTTGATATTTTCATTTTTGGTGAGAATAATTTGGGATAAAAAAGAGAGACACGACTCCTATCTCATTAGGGCGACTTTGTTGGAATTTGATTTTAAGAGCACACTAAACTAAACCTTACATGAAAATTGAGTTGCTAACTTAACTAATACCTTATAGTTGATACATTATCTGATAATGTAGACAGGATTGATGATTTTTTAAAGGAAGCTGACAAATTGTTATGTTGTGATCCATGCATGGACACATAATCACTTCTCTACCTGATAAAAAGAATGATATAGTGGACATATATATGTATCAATGGAGAAATCTGACCAAACTCCATCAAGAAATAAATATGACATAACCTGTGGGCATGGCATGTCTGCTGATGGGTCTTATTTTCGTTTTCGCCAATTTAGTCGATTATCTTTACACACTATAACAGAAGGTTTCGATATTGTTTTAAATTGTTGTACAATAGTTTTAAATATGTTGTTTTAATATGTAGATAAATTTTCTTTTTATATATATTATTTATTATTTAAAATTTATTTTTATTTTTATCAAATTAATGACATTATCATATTTTTTATACAAATTTATTCATTTAATTCTAAATACTTATTGCTCTATCTAATTCTAAATATATGTCGTTTAAAAAAATAACTTTTCAATATTATATGTCAGTTCACATCTTTAATATTGAATTTAATATTTTGGCCTAATAATGTCTTCATTAGTTATATATTTTCAATACAAATTTAATTTAATGATATTTTAATGTACCTAAATGAAAGAGCATAACAGTCAATTGAATATCAAATTAAGGCATAATAAATGTATATTTAATCCGTATGTAAAATATTAAACGACATATAATTTAAAACAGATGGAGTATCTAGTTAAAATAATAAATTAAGTAAAGGCAATTTTGTAAAACTAAATAAAAATATCACTTACGACTAACTTAATTACTAGTTTCTTAATCTTCACAATTGTCCAAAATTACAAATCAACTTACAACAAATAAAATTGATGTTACTTAAATATTAGGCTTATTTAGTCCAACCTAGTTAAAAATATGGAGTCCCATAAATTGAGCTTAAGTCCAATTTTATTAGAAGAATTTACAGTTGTATATACTCACTAAATTGGAGGCTCCATCATATTTTTTAGGTACATTCTCCAAACTCACTAAATACTCACTAAATACTCTATAGTCGGGGGATCAAATCCTCCACCTTTGATCTTCATTTCTTTTGTAGGATTTTACAAACAATTGTAAAATCAAAATTATTATTGTTTCAAGAAACAACAATTGGCGTCGTCTATGAGAAATTTATCAGAAAGCAGTGTTTTCAACTGCTGAAAGCTTTATGTTTTTGGTTTCTTCACTCTTTTTCAACATCCACCAATACAAAAAGTGATCTCCTTCATTCCCAGGAGTCAAGGAAAATTTGTACTAAGAAGCTCTTAGAGAATTCTTTGTGAATCTTCTTTACAACAAGCTTCAAAATTCTTTCGAAACAATTCCTACTAATTTATCCTCTTTGAAGAACTCTTGCAGAACTTACCTCAAAAGATACAACAAAGTCACTCCTTGAGTCAAATTTGATTTATTGACAACATGGAGAGGACTGGATCTCAGATTGTCAACAAAAATGATGATAGTGATGTCCATGACATAAATATTCCTTTGAACTCACAAGGACCTCGAGGACATCCTCTAAGGGAGGGTACTTCTGATGCTAATCCTCCTATAATTTTTCTTAGTGATTATGAAGCACTGAAGAGAGACAATGAAGAAAATGAAAGAAAGTTAACAGAGATAATAGCTATGCTAAAGGATAAAACTCCTTCAGATAATATGGTTCCTCCTCCTTGCACAATGACTAGAACTAGAGGAGCCATTGGAGAATGAAGGATCTTAAAAGAAGAAGGATCTTAAAAGAAGAAGAATCATTAACACACTACACACAAGCTCTAGAGAATCGACATCCCCAATGTCATCCTCAACTTCAAATGAAGAGGCATGAAACTAATGTCCAAAGGAAAGGAGCAGTTGATTAAAGGAGAAGAGAACAATTTTAGGAAGTTATGGAGTACACCTATAGAGAGGTTCCTAGAGCATCCAATAAGAAGTTAAAATTCAAAAACCAATCATTATTAAGTGCAAATGACGTAGTTGACATACATAAGATAGTGGAAGCGATATTAAAGCAGAAAAAGTTGGTTCCTACGAAAGAGACTCATTAAGAAGGGGTAATTCCTTTCACCAAAGAGGTTATGGAGAAGCCTCTTCTATCTAAATTTAGGATGCGTCAAATCCTCACCTTCATAAGAAAAGAAAACCCTTTTCATAATTATGAGTCTATCATGCTATTGCATGGTTAGAAGGACACAATTGTGTGCTAGGCTTTCTCAATCACCTTAAAAGATATTTCTTGAGATTTGTTCCATGCACTAAAAGAGGCATTCATCTCTTGTTTCAATTAATTGAAGAAAGAATTCATTAAAAACTTCATCATTAATAGCAAAAGGAAGAAGGATGCCACATACTTGCTTAGTGTTAGGCAAAAGGATGGAGAAAGCTTAAAGTAGTACATCAACCAATTTTGGAATGTAACTTTAGAGATCCATGTGCTAAAAAAAGGTGTTGCAATAGTAGCTATGCTTCAAGAGACTAGATCTATTCAACTTTAAAAATCTCTGTCACTTGACCAAACAACATCATTGGCTAATTTATTTATACAAGCTAATCAGTACATAAACAAGTAGAAATGATAAAGATAGTTAACCTTAAAGATGATAGGAAGAGGAGAGATAAATATGTTCAAGAAGAACCAAACAAGAATAAAGAAAGAGTAGAAGGACCTAAGGGTCCACCAGGGCTGAAAATTGGAAAATATACCACCTTACCAAATCAAGAACCTCAATCTTGGCAACTATTGAAAGATCAGGACTTATCAATCTTCGACCAATGGTAGAGAGGGTTTTAGGAAAAGATAGTGAGGCTTACCGTAAATTAATAGTACTCGAGATCACTCTATTGAAAGATGCAACCAACTTATGAACTAGATTGACACATTAGTGAGAGAAGGAAAGTTGGATAGATTTATTTCTACGAAGATTACAGAGGAGGCAGAAATGGACACTCTTTTGAAGAAATAAGATAGAAGATATTATGGTCAAAGAAAATAAAAAAATCTCAAGCAAGTTACTGAGAAAGTGGATGTTGACATCAAAGTTGAACCATTATAATTTTTATGTCTTCTTTACATTCTTGCACCAACATGATATTATGGTGTTTGTGTTGATTACATTCTTTCACCAACATGACATTATGTCTTATACAAGGAGAAGAGTTGAAAGATTTTTTTCATGCACTGTAACATTCTCAAATATGTTAGGATTGATATATAAGGAAAATATATCAAAATGGAATCAAATCGGATCAAAACAGGTTGAAGAATTCGAAAATACAGCAGACTGCCCAGATTAATGTACGTTAATCTGTAGCAGACTAAAGAATAACGTACATTATTCATTCTAAAAAATAACGCACGTTAATTTAAAATTAACGTACGTTAATGACAAACAGAGCTGTTTTTAAAAAGGCTCGGAAACACCTTATTTCGAACCAAAAACACTTCTAAACCGTCCCAGAAGTTCTCTCAAATTCCAGATCACTTCCTAGGGTCATCTAAACACTAAATCAACCAACAAACACAAGGATTACTGCGGATTTCCCACCGAATCATGCTTTAAAGGTCAGTTTCTTCATTTTAGGGTTTTAAAGGGGTTTTTCTGATTTTGATCCAAAATTGTTGTGAAAAATGGATGTGTTTGGTATGATTTTGATGGGTTTTTGCTATAGATCATTAATCTATCAACTAGAAACTTCAAAACACAAGATTTGAGCATGATTCAAAAATTTTGAATTTTTGGAAAACTTGTGAATTATGGATTTCTGGAAAGATAGAAAGTTGTAACAGGTTTGGTTGATGATTAGTAACTGGTTGGATGATAGAAAAAATCAATTGGTTGCCTTAGGATAGATTTGGTATGGAAAAAGCTTACTAAAATGGTGGAAATTGATGGATAATTGGATTTTGATGATTCTAAAGGTAGAATCAATGATGAATTGGTTAAGTAATACCATATTTGTGATTAATTTCGTACATGAGGATCTGTACGACGAGAGGTGTGATTTTGGGGGGTAGTGTTTTCGTCGAGTTTTGCACGTATTTCGAGGCAAGTGTTCTTACGCTTACTAAATTGACTCGTAATTAGTGGAATTATGTCGATTAAGCAAAGTTAAGATAGTTGGCTTGTAATGCTATGTTGAGTTGATAGGTTCTTAGTTGAACCATAATGATTGAGATGTTTGGATTATGATTGTTATGATATGTTTTGATCGAAATGGATTGTTTACCTGTGTGGTATGTTTGATTTGCTCTGTGTGAGTTGAGATGATATAATTATTACGCTGTGTGCTATTATATATATTGAGCTGTGTGCAGAACGAATGTCATTCAAATGCTGTGTGCGAATCTAAATGATATTCATATTGATTACATTCATACATTTACATATCTGTGTGACACGAGCCTGTGTGGCAAAAGAAATAAAGGATTACTGTGTGTTATCCTGGATAGCTATGTGCGATGGTCCATATTTACGAGCTTTGCTCAGAGCTGTGTGCTCAGGCTATATGTCATATCTCTGCTGTATGCGATAAAGGAAAAAAAATTCCACTGCTGTGCGCGATGGCGGACAAAACCCGGGTCAGTCTGTGTAAAATTACATTTTATTTCATTTCATACATTACATTTATATATGTATGATTGAGGGTTGTTATTGTTGAACCTATGTGGTTCGTATTTGCTGTGTGTCAGATTATGGTTATGTTGTGTGCTGGATTATTGTAATGCTGCGTGCTGATTTGAGTTATAACCTGTGTGGTTGATACGCTGTGTGCTATTTAATATTTGTGTAAACCTTTTTGTCGGGCATTCGGGGATGCGAAGGGACAAGATAGATAGGCACATTATCGTGCTGATTTATACTTTCCCCTGCACATCATTTAAGTTCAAGTTTAAGAATACTTACTGAGTATTATTTATACTCACCCCGTTATTATTTTAAATGATTGTGCAGATCGTAGGTAGCTACTGTTGACTGGACAGTGCCAGAGGTGATCAATGTTTACAAAGCTTACGTCAGAGGTCGGGCTCCGGGGTTAAATTTTGAGATTTTGTGTTGTACATGTTGTACATTTTTGTATATACACACAGGTTTTCAGTTTGAATGTTTTCAAACTTATTTTGCTTTCGCTTGTGTTTGTTTTAAAAATGAAAACGAATTTGGGTCGTGGTTTATGAAATGAGCGTGTATATATCTTTAAATTTCTCTCTCTCCTCTGTTTTTAGATTTAATTTTATATTATATCTTTATATTATAATGTTTATCAGAAAAATCGGAATTGAAAAATGGGGTTCACATGCACTATGTCAAAGAGGAAGTGGACAAGCTCAACATATGCTCAAAATGTGATAAAAAATGTAAGATCTACTCTTGATTTTAAAGTTAGTATTCAAGACCAAGAAAAAACCACTTAAGCATATGATACATGAACTTGTCACAAAATGCAAATAAAAAATCATCATGGGTTATTAAACAAAAAACAGCTTAAGCATGTGATAAGTAAGTTTATCATAAATGCAAAAGAAAAGTCATCGTGGATTATTATATACAAAAAAACCGCTAGGACATGTGACAAGCAATTGAATTTTCATAAATAAAAACAAAAATTCATCGTGAAAATAGCCAAAGTTGTAAGGAATGGACAACTTCCTTTAAATAGCAGAGTATGTTGAAGGCCATTAACATGGTCCAACACTATAAACTTAGTTGAAAGGGAACCAAATTATTGTCTTCAAGAAAAAGTAATGCAAATCTCGTGGAAAGACAATGTTGCTCTTTAATCTCTGAATATGAAAGGAATTATGATTACTATAACTACTACCTTTGAGACAACAAGGCTATTCTAAAATTCCAAAAATAATAAGTGGTTTTCTCGGTGAATGACAGATCATCATCTTCATTGTTGAGGAAAAAGTGGGAATTGGCATAGGGCATTCAGAAATTATGAAAACAAAAACTTGTTCCTCAGTGAATGACTGATCATCATCTTCAGTGTTAAGGACAAAAGTGGGAGTTGGGACAGGTAATTTAGAAATTTTGAAAAGATAAGCCGTTTTCTTAGTAGATGACCAATCATTCATCTTGAGTGTTAAAATAGCTTCAATGTAAAAAAAAAGTTGATGAGATTTGAACCCTTGTCATCAAGGAAATAAAACCTTTATAAACCAAGGAAAAACTGACAACAATTGCACTTGATCACAAGACCTTCAAAATGCAAAGGAGTGTATATTCCAACTCACTATAGTAGCTAATTGACTGTAAATCAAACTGTAAACAAGAGAACCTCAATGATTCTATTTTGACATTTTTTGCAAGTCATTCAGAAATTTTGTAAACAACTTGTCATATTCTCATGAATGACCTATCATTTGTCTTCTTTGTGGAAGGAAAAATAACTACAACTCGGCATAAGTGAGATTTGAATACAAGACCTACAGTAATTCTCCTAATACGCTGACCATCTAGACCAAAGAATTTGTTTGATTCATAACTATACTGTAAGAATAAAAGCTCAAGGTATGTGGATTCCAAAATTTTTTCTTACAGCAGGTTGTCTTCTTCCTCCATCCCAATAAACACATACGAATTTTCACCATAACTAACTACCAAGACCTGCAAATTGTCTCAAATACATAAAAAAACACAAAGCAATATTAAAAGAAAGGGAATAAAAGAACAACAAAACGTTTTAAAAAAACCACACCTATAATTAAGTCGATTGTGACTTTGGAGGAGTAATTTTGGAAGAAGAAATTTTATTTGTGACGTAATTAAAAAGAATAGGGTTTATTTTTTGTGATAAATATATATCTAAGCCTTTTGGATTAAGATGACTAGAGTAGTTTTAATATAACACAAATTTTACATAGTTTTAATATAACTCACATACTGCAAGTTTTATCTATTTGGATAACTCATTGAAATTAATATTTTGTCCTCTAATTTTTATCAATTTATTTTATCATATTCCATTTTAAAACAATTATTTCTAAAAAAACTCCTCAATATGCATTTATCTTTGAAGAATTTGTCAAATAAATCCTATAAATTTATATTACATTATAAATAACCCAATAATAATACTCCGACAATAAAAATTGAAATTTCACCACAAAATATTATGCTCTTATTTTTTTAAATATCCAAATATGAGAGTGAGGAGTAATAAATGTTACTTAAATATTGGGCTTATTTAATCCAACCTAGTTAAAAATACGGAGGTTCATAAAATGAGCCCAACTTTAGTTTTATTAGAATAAATTCCAAGAGTGTCATCCATTTTTTCAAAAAATGGAAGATTCCATCTTATTTTTTAGGTACATTCTCTTCAAATATCCTATTAATCTTTAATTAATGAAATAAATGAAGAATTTTAGAATAATCGAATGTATCAAGCTTAGAAATGTGTTAGATTAAGAATATATGTGAATATGTATATGAAACAGTATTAGAATTTTACAGATTAAATTTAGATGTTCAACAAGTTAAGCGTGCCACTTGACACTTGACCATATAAGTTCATATGGTGGGCGTGTTATTGGAAAATGATGAGTACAGTGACCATATTGGTTACCATGATAGTCATATGGATTAGTATGGGTCATGTAACGCCACGGAATTTATACGATGAAAACTAGGAGAAAAGGTCAAAAAAAGGTCAAAAATTGGTCAGAAATGGCCTAGGAACGGCCATGAAACCGTTCCATAGCCGTTTGCAATCCTATAAGTTTGGAACGGCCAATGGGAACGGCCACAAGGCCGTTTCCCATGGCCGTTTGGCATGTGTTTTGGCAAATTTAAGTGTTGGACGCGAGATTGGTCGGGGAGAGAGAAAAGAGGGAGCTTGTTCGTCCAAAAATACCTCCAAACCGACCCAAACATTCTCCACACTCAAAACCCTCAATCCTAAAACATTTCCATCTTAGAATCTACAAAGAAACAACTTCCTTCCATTGATTTTCCTCATCCCCAACTCAATCTCTGCACAGTTCTGAAACAAAGGGAGAACTAGGTAAGTTTTCCTTGGTAATCCAATTTGGATGACTGAAACTAGGCACATTATATATGGTTATGTTGGGTTTTTATCCTAAAACAAGATTCTATAAACTGTTTAACTCGAAACCTAAGTTTTTGGTTATGATTGAAGAGTTAGGGTTTGTGGAAATGGTGGTTCTAGAGAAATAAGAGAACAGAATACGAAATGTGGCTTGAATTTGGTAATAACGTGTAGATTGTGATTACATTTCATGTAGGGAACAACATTCGGAAATCGAATCGAAGTTCGGGCGACGAATTAGCTCTTGGACTTCGAGGTAAGTGTTTTACCACTTACTTACGTGTAATTGGTGTATGTATGGTTGTTTCATATGTAAATTATGTTGGTTGGTTATGTTGGAATCAAATGCGGTTTGGGAATGTGTTGTTGATTGTGCGATTTCGAATATGCTAAGTTGGAAGAGGTAAGTGCGTTAGGACTTAGCGCTTATGGATGAGTTCCTATAATAATTTGAGTATAAAATGGCCTATAATGAATTGTTTTGGATTGTTAGGCATAGGAGAACGATTATGGACGTGGTTTTGATTAATTGAGTGCTATTGAGCGAAAGCTACAATTTGTAATGATTGTCAATGCTCTAGTATGATGTTTTTGAGAATGGTTGATGATTTCAATGTGGATGCTT
>CANYCX010879308.1:0-13023 GCA_948193385.1 Breynia disticha f. nivosa | reverse complement strand
TTAATTGCCTTCTTTTATTTTATTGCTAGCACCGAATCGATTTAAATACAACGTTCCCTGTGAGATTCGATCCCGGAGGGTATACTTCCGCGGTAAAACTACACCGATCTAGTGCGCTTGCTAGAACCCGGTCATTAACACCTAGGTTTAAGCATTACCTACCCATAACTTAACTCTCTTAACATTTCCAGCAACTCAACATCACTCAATCCCATACAACAGCAAGGTCAAACAACAAGTTTAACTTAGAAACTAAGCCAATAACACATGAGAGCACTTACCTTCACACTTGAGATTTATCTTGATTAAGAAAATCGGTTTGAATGACTCAAACACGCTGCTGGATAAAGATTAGGGTTCACTCAATTGTCCTGCTTGCTTCTTTATTCTGTTTTGTAAATGAATTCAATCAGAAACAGAATGCTCGATAAATCCTAGTCAACACGACTTGTAGCACGGATCGTGCCACACGTCGTGCCGTGAAATCTCAGCACGAGTTCCTGTTTTGCCGTGCACGGTATTGTTCTACATTTAATTCAACACGAGGACGTGCTGATTTTTCATGATGAGCACAGGGTCGTGCTAATCATCCTCCCATGAGCATGAGGGCGTGCTTATGGTCGTGCTGATTTTCCAAATGTTTTCTAAATCGATCCGATTTGATCCGAATAAATACAGTTTTTATTTTATTTTAAATCCTACAATTTTCAGGACGTTACAGAGGGTGCGTAATTCATATGATTAAGGGCCTATTTGAGATTACTGTTAAAAATTACTTTGGTTGTAAGAAAAAAATGTTGTTTGTAAAATTGATGTTAGAATAATCAGTTGACTGTTTGGAAATATATGATAACAAAACTACTGTTAAGTGTAAAAGTATTTACAAATTTTGATAAAAAAATATTTTTGAAAAATAAATTAATAATAAAAATAGAAATTAAAAAGAAATATTAAAATTAAAAACTTTGATTTTTTATACAATATTTATTTTAATTTTATAAATAAAAATTAACATTTAAAATTAAAATTTTTTATTTTAAAGTAATATATTAAATATGTTAGATTTTATAAAAATTAAATTAGAAATGAAAAAATTATTTTATTGAAAACATAAGTATTTAGCTTAAAAACAAATAGCTTTTTGAAAAAGCATCAAATGCTAATTTTTCTAAAAAAACAGTTTTTTCACCAAAAGCACTTTTGTTAAAAGCAATTTTTTAATGTTACCAAATACTCGAAACTACTTTTGTGAACCAAAAACTGTTGTAACTTTCTCAAATAACAATACCAAACACTACCTAAATCAACTTCTTCCTATTAAACTTCGAATTGGTCTATCTCCATTCTCTTGAACATTTATTTTGTTAAATCATTTAGAAGTTTGAATCCTAAACATGAGAGATTTCTTTTCTTCACAAATAGAATGAATCCTAAACTATGCTAAAAAAGATCATTATCTATAACCACGAAAGAAAGATTTTTTCACCTTTGTATTTGTTATAACTAGTGTTATCATAACTGGATCGATAATCGAATCAGAAAAAATTGGATGATTGATTTATTTATCGAATTGGTGGTTAATTTGTTAAACCGATAATTTAAAAATATTATAAATAAATAAATAAGTATATATAAATATACAAAATTATTTAATTTTCAAATTATTTAATTTTTTTAATACTTAAAACCGGTACGGTTCACCGATTGAACCGATCGGTTCGTTAGTTGTCACAGGTTTAATACAGATTTGCTTGCAGACTTATTTGAATGGTAAATTAAGACCGGACTTGTGATCGGTTCACTGGTTCAACAAGTCAATCGACCGATTTAGTCTGGTTTTTATAACATTGATTATAACTCATTACCAAACCTTATATAAAAGGTTTATATATTGAGAAAATAGCCACTATCTTTGTTAATTAACAATATGACAATTCAATTATTCTATATTTAAAAAATAACCATTTCATAACTAACTCAAAATCAGCAACAATCGTGGGTGATTTTCACTCCTAAAATATCTCTCAATTCAATTCCCAAAATTTAACAAATTTAATCCATCAGAAAACGCACCATCAAAATCGAAAAAACATCCAGTCCTTCATCTTTATTAATTGAAAGAAAAAAGAAATACAATCCAAACATTGGTTTTGTTCTTCGAATTCAATTACGATTGTCAAAAAAATGTTTCGAGAAATCAGGCAATGTGCGTCAATTAAGGTATGATAACTTTCGAAATTCCATAATCACAACATTGTTTCAATGTTTTACCAACGTGATTTTATCTATCAGATTCTGTATTTCGTAATCAGACTCTGTGTTTCGTCGTTCAAAACGGTTCTCATTATCAAAGTTCATAAAGGTTCACAAATGTTCACATACACATAGTTCAAAACAAAAAACTCAGCAAACTATTCAATCGCTTTTAAGGTTCACAGATTCAAGTTCACACTACATATTATCAGCTTGAACCATATTATCAGGTTTCTGAGGTTCACAAAAGTTCACATAGCCAAGTTCACATAACTTATAAGCTACGATAATATATTTAAATTCACAGAAGTTGACAAAGCCAAGTTCACACACATTTTGTCAGCTCATCCTTTTTATTTCTAAGGTTCATAGAGGTTCACAAATTCAAGTTCACACACATTTTATCAGCTCCTCTTCATATTTCTAAAGTTCACAGAGGTTCATAGATTCAAGTTCACACGACATATTATCCGCTTAAACCATATTATAAGATTTTCTGAGGTTCACGGAGGTTCACAAAGCCAAGTTCACAAAACTGGCTATTTTTGTAACATACAAACATTAAAATGACAAAAATATAAAATGAATTTAAACTATTGTCATAATAATAATTAACAAAACTAGGCTGTTATATCTTAAAAAATAAACTTAAAAGGTAACATCCTTACCACTAATAACTTAGTTAAATCTAGCCCAGCATGCAGAAAAGAAAATGAAAAAAAGATAGAAAGCAAATAAATAATACGTTTAAACATTCAAAATTCAATTTTAAAAATAAATATTAGAAATATTTGAGATAACAAAAATAATATTATCCTCCCTTCTGTACAAGTAGGCTCTTCATTTATTATTTAAAGATATATTCTTATACAATACTATTACTTTGTCAAATTAATTACTCCTCTTTCAATTTACTAATTTATGCATTAGAGTGTACCTAGAATATTAAATTTTCGACTTTTGGACTTTATTTTTTTTGTAGATCAGATTCAAAGAGCAAAGATTAATCTTCACTGTTGTTATTAGACAACAACAGTATTAAACTAATTGATTTAAAATCTAATGATATATTTTTGGCTTTTAGATTAACAATAATCACACATGCAAATATCATTTTCTAATGGTGATGATTAAACAATAAGAAGTACTAAAGATCTATTACATTTATTCCTTTACGAAGCTAGGTGTGATAAAATATCGATCATCATTCCATTTTCTTGTTGTAAAGTTGCCCAAAACGCCTTATATGGGATCCAATCCCTTTTCACTTAGAAATAATTGTGCAAATCACTATTATGAAAATCAAACCGAACTAATTGACTGAACAGATGAATCAATAAATCGCTAGTTCTGTCCTATTTTACTTTTTAGACCAGTTTATAAGAGGTCTGGTAGTAAATGATAAAAATCGGTTAACTGGGTGGTTCAACAAATGAACCAGACCGATTTTAAATATTGATTGTTTAAAAATAATTTTAAAAACTAAATAATTTTGTATATTATTTTTAAATTAGCAATTGACCAATAAACTACCTATTTGATCAATAAACTAACCACCAGATCATTTTTCAATTTGATCATTTATCTAGTTATAATAACAATGGTTCAAGTCTTTAATTTGGAAACTCATCATGCACTTGACTGCTTAATTAATGCATTTTTATGCCCTTCATTTGCACAATACTTCCTCAGATCTAAAAAAATTGCTACGCTGCGTATTTTACAACGTAATTTAAGCATGACATGTTTATATACCTCTATCAAAAGACTGCCTTTACACAATCTAAACACGACTAAACCACTCCCTTTCTTCCCCTTAACTAAAATGAATAATGAACTATATTTGAGATTAGAATTTTGTGAAATCAAATGAAAATAATTAAAGTTGAGTGACCATAATGGAAGGTGGTGAAAGTTAAGGGACTATCCGTACACTTCATCACCTGTTTTCTGTTTTCTGTTTGTACTCATTAAACTAACAATCCTCAAATCTCTTCCCACCTCAGAATCTTTTCCCTCCAAATCAAAACCATCCTAAACAACCCTAATTTCAAGAAATTTCAATTCCCACTCATATGCTGAAAGAAACTTCAATTCATGTTTCAAAATGGCCAAAACCAACAAAAGCAGTGACAATGAAGAACCTAACACTGCTCCTCAACCTGATAGATGGTACAACTTATCCTTAGGTCCTTCCTTCGTGGACCACAGTAATTCCTCCACCAAGTTCTACACTTTGCGTTGTAAGTATTCATCTTAGCACTAATAGTTTTCTGGTTTATGTTAATAACGGTACTCATGATTGCTGTTTGAATTTGTGTAGGAGAGAGTTTTTGATGAATTGAATTTGTTTGTTATATTTGATTGTGTAGATGAATTCAAACCGGCATCTATTGATAAGAACCAACCAGGTTTACTCCACAAAAGCAAGGATAACAAGGTCACTGTTGAATATTACAACAACCAGCATGGAAAACCGAAAGTAAGCTTTGAGGGTGTCAGTGAAGATTACAAGGAAACGGATGCTGTTTTGTTCTTTGACGGGGAGAGTTTCCGTTTGGAGAGATTACATCATGCAGTTAAGCGGCTGAGGCACATTCGTCTTCCAGGAGACTCTGCAGCCCCAGCTACCGCAGCAGTAGCTCCATTTGCTGCCTCAACAGTTGAAACTCAACTCCAAGATGTAGGCAAAGGGGCAAATCGGCTGTCTTTTAACAAAGGCGCTGATCAGGAGATGCCTGTGTGTATGCTTTTACTTGATCTTTTTTTGTTTCTTTTTTTTTCCTTATAGTTTAAAGAAAAGGAAATGAGAATCTGAATCTTTCTTTAACTGGTGACACCACTTCATGATGTTTAACTGCATATTTTACTCTTTAACTGCTCATTTGTTATTACAGTAAATGATGTGTGCAAAAAAGTGCTAATTCTAAGTTTGATGTTTCACATTTTCTATATTAAATGTATTTCTCACTTAACATGAAGTATTTACATTAAAAAAAATATATATTTTGGACAGTTGATTTCAACATTTGCTTTCCTGAATCAAATTGTGCAGGTTCAAATGGAAAAGATTGAAATTGTTGATTCTGAGAGCATAGGTATGATTCTCTTCGGTGATAATATATCCCATTAACTGCTGTTACGATTTTGGTGATCGACAACAACTTGGCTTAAGGCTTTCAGTGACTCACAGCTGATGTCTCTATCAACAATTTTGTCCTATTTGAAGACTGTTTCTTTGATTAACCGTGTGATATACATATGACTCAAACCCAGTTCTCAAAGATCATAATGTTTTAATTCTGATAAGCTTCAGGTGCTTTTCAAAATAAAAGAAAAATGATACTTAGGTCATAACTGCCTTAGGAAGTTCCTGGTAGTTGCTTTAATTTCTTTCTTTAATATCACTACATACAGAAGGCTTTACTGCTGCCTCTTTGAAGTCCCACTTAGTTTCTTATATTTCTTTCTTACTTATACCTTAAGGCACTTGTCACGCTGATTGCAAATTGAGCATTTCTAGTGTTTGTTGGATCACCCTAAATGCAAGACTAGCACGTTATGTTTTCTACCTTAAGTCATTTTATATTAACTTGGCTTTGCAATGATAATAACCAGAATTTTCATGCATATTTGCAGAACTTAAGGATGGAAATAGCACTGTAAATTCTCTATTTTCTGTGAATCCATCAATCTCACTACCAGAGCCAAAGGATACCGAGTCTGAAGGACATGTAGACATAGTTGGTGATGATGACAATGCTCATGGAGCAGCTAATAATGAGAATGCTTCGGGAAGGATATTACACGGCGGTCTTGACATTGATATTAACTTGCCGCATCAAGCTGACTCAGATGATGAGATTGCTGATGTAGATATTAGTGATGTTGAAGCAGACAAGGGTCCGAATGCTGCAGAAGCTCTTCGGGCGCAAGTCAATGCAGAAGAAAGGAAGGAGCAAACATCAAGCACAAGTAGCAGCAGCGGAAGCGAGAGTAGTGAGACTGGAAGCCGGAGTGGAGGTGAGAGTGGAAGTAGCAGCAGTGACAGCGAGAGCAGCGACGGGGACTCGAGCACTTCTATGTAAGTCGTATTCACGTTGGTACTGGTCAGGCACATACTGACTTGACCCAGATTGCTTTCATAGCTAGTCTTTGAGAAAATAACCATAACCAACTAACATGTAGATTGAATTGATATAACATAGGTCGTAAGGGATGTTTTATGTAAGTTCTGTTAGAATTGTTGTCGTAGGAGGCTGATATTTGAAGTTTGTTGGGCTCTGAAGATGATTGCTGTTAGGGATTGTATATAAGGTGTAAAGTGAATCTTGTACTAGAAATCGCCATGCTGGTTCTCTTGGATTTCTATCAAGTCTTCTTCTGTGTTGATCTGTAATATAACAATTCAAATTCCTCCATTTGAGCTACCATAACAATTCAAAATCTTTCATAAAATTGATAAGCTGACATACAGGATTTTCGGAAATAAAATTTTTCTTTAAACTTTTCCAAAGTCTAGTGCATGGTGACTGAGATACTACAGATCTTATAGTGACTGATAATGACCAAGTTTAATTATTCAGAAGATGGTTTTTTCTCTTCCTGACCTACTTCTTCATCACCTTCTTGACCACCTGCATATCCATTCCCTAAAATTTTATGCTCCGATGGCAAATTCTTCCTGGCTTTTCGGCTTCCTTCAATTTTCCAAAGATCCCACACCTTTGTCTTTGGTGGAGATTCAGCAGCATCTGCAAAAGGCGCCACAAGTCCAGGCTTACCATCATCAATAACTTCATCTACCAAACCATATTCTTTAGCTTCCCAAGGGTTCATGAAATTATCGCGATCAGTGTCGATTTCGACCTGAAAAGGAATGAAGAGAAGAAAAGGAAATATATAGTCAGAAATAATTTGAAACCATGGATACCGTAATTCCATGGCGGAGAAAAGGGTGCCATGAGCTGACCAACCTGTTCCACAGGCTTTCCGGTAACCCTTGACAGAATTTTGTTGAGTTTAATTTTGTGGTAATTCATTTCTCGTATCCTTATACTCATCTCTGTTGCCTGCAAATCATTTCCAGTTGTCAGAAATCATGCCAAGAACTAAAAAACGGACACGTGTGTGAACTGCTATCCTTCTGCATTTCCAGAGATCATACTAAACTGTATTGTAAGAATGCAGAGATAAATTCCAGAATCAATGTGCAGAGTGCTAAACACAAACCTTGCCACCGGCAGTTCCGAGCGGTTGATGTATCATCACCTTCCCATTGGGCATGCAGAACCTCTTGCCTTTGGTACCAGAAGCAAGTAGAAATGCTCCCATGGATGCAGCAAGCCCCATACAAATAGTAGCAACATCGGCCTTGCACAACTTCATTGCATCGTATATTCCTAATCCTATATCCAGTAATGCGTGGAGAAAAAGAAAAGCATCAGAAATATGTTTTTGAAAAGAGATATACACCCATATTAATTCAACCAGTGATCAGAAATATTTTTCTACCAATTCTCCTTCGTAAACGATACGAAAGGTCCAAACTAATTGCCACTACGCTACATAATGCGTTCAAAGCCACTTGCAATCCTATGCATCAATATGATAAATTAAGTTTGACTGGGGATAAAAAGTAATATACATCACATTTAAAGTCGCTAGCTTGGAGCTATGTCCCAAGGTTTCACATTGTTTGCATATGCAATTAGAAATCGTGTTGTGGCATTTTAACCACTCTGAGAAAAACAGTAGGGATGACCACAACAAATGTGGCTCAAACTTCATTGTTTGAGAAAAGAAATTTTGAAAACCACAATTTCATTTGAACTCCAACATTCATCTGAAAAAACATATAGGGAAGGACATGGTAATATAAGCTTCATAAAACATGAGAGGTTCCTCAATATAGAAAAAGACACAAAGGTAAGCGACTGTTTGAGTCTTTTGTTGGATTTTCTATAACTATAAGAATGTTTGAGAAATGAAAATTTGAGGACCTATAAGAATTAAAACTAGCAGGAGCCCTTAGATTTTTAGAACTATTTTTAAAAATAAAGCACAGTGCAAGATATAAATTGATATCTTCAACATGATATTTCAAACAGATATGCACCCAAAATGCATGTATAAACTGATAGATCTTCAGTAGTAATGAGACAAGATGCAAGATTGGATCAGACAAGATACAGGCATACAAAATTAAGACGATCACAAATATGTGTTTACCAGACCACCTAAATAATCTTCTTTTCTTACTTGCCACTGAACTCCAACATTGTAGTTGAAGTACACAATTATATGTTGTACAATATCTTTTTATCCCATGTTGGACTCTATCAATACTCTGCCCTTCTAGGACCCACAATTGTGGGTCGAGCCACTTGGCAAAGTGTGACCAGTCTATCTCTTTTCGGCCCACAAGTCGGCCCCTCCGCAACTAGGTCCCGTTGGGTAAGGCTGACTCTGATATCAATTGATAAGATACTCGGCATACTCTCCCTTTATCAACCAAAGCCCAGTTGACACCCACGCATAAGCCAGTTCTAACCAACGCCCAATGGTTGGTCGAGCACCCCTCATGGACCAGCCACTCCGAATACAACCTTCGCTGATAGTAGGAGAGGAGCCTTATTTATATATCGTTCATTTAGCCTCTTTTTGTTTAATATGGGACTCTATCAGTTACTTTGACCACGGTAAATGTTACACACCAAAGACATTGTATACGAAAAGAGAAGTTTGATGTAGGACAGAAAGTGATTTAACACTTTGAAGGACAAAAATTGCATCCAAGTCTACATGTTTGCATATATCATTTGCAAGTAGAACCGTGTTTGGTGCTTCAACAAAGAAATAGCAGGCCTAGCACAACACAACACAATCAGGCCTTCAACTTCAACTATTTTACGTTAAAACAATTTAAAACACAAAATTTCATTTGAATTCTCGCATTCATCCTAAGGAAATGTTGAGAAGTAATAAAACAATATTAGCTTTCCAAAACATGAGTAATGCTTTCCTTACTGAATGTCCTAATAAGAACCAAGTGCGAGTTAATTGAGCTTAAAGGATGGAGTCATGGAGAGGTTTCCCACCATATTAACAAGATGCAATGGGATTCTTTTGATCAAATTTACAATACCATTGAGTACAAATGCAATGAAATGTGAGGACTTCTAATAAAATTTGTGGAAACTATTTTTTAGTGGTAGCTTTTCTATATTTATTTTTCCAAAGAAATGGGGAGCTTTTAGAAAACAAGTCATTGCAAAAAATTAATAGCAAGGGTATTCGATCAATTCATGAAGTGGTTACAATTATCATGCATGCATTACGATTACCTTGAGAAGCAACAAAAAGAAATATATTACACAATAATACATCTATAGTAAAAATCATTAACAATCTCATAATGCCTAACTTGGAGATAAAGATACTAAATCAATATTGTCAATCAGTTCTAGATATTTAAAATATAAATGTATTAGAAACTGTAAGCTGACTTCATACATTTGATCTAAGCAAAATTATACTCGTGACGTTTGAAAGTATGAATTTAAACTTGTGCATTCATTTAACGGAAAATGTAATCGTTCGTCAAAGTTGCCAAGTCAGCATATAATTATTTGTCGCACAAAAAATGATCTTCATAAATCACACCATGGATACCAGAAGTTGGACTCTACAGTACGAGATATGCAGTATATAGTTAAAACATGGTTTGAACATGAAACATGATGTAATGCCCAAAGCAGTGAACTCATCTTCAGGTATCCACTAAAAAGACGTAACACAAGTCCGCTGACTTCACAGGATTTAACATTTGAATCAGAAGTGAGAGTGATCATATGTAATTGATATCCATTCTCCATAATCATTTTCAATTTCCCAGATCATGCTTCGATGAAAAGATACATAGAAAAGGAAATATAAACTAAGTCCAGAACTGAGGAGATTCTATCTCAAGTAAAACTCCAAATATATTTGGGAATAAGTAGAGAAAGATTCCAGATGAGTAATCTTTTAACCCTTTGAAATTCTACAAGCAACAATACTCTACAAAGACCAGCAGATTTTTCCTAAGTTCTACATGTGCACATCTGATAACTACTAAAAGGAAAAGCAAACCAAAGCAATCAAAAGGTAAATAAACTTTCAAATTGATATACACAAGAAAATATTCTATTATCAACTAAAAACTATATGTGCAGTAGCAGTAGCACAGGACAGCTAACAAAGTTTATTAAACCTACTGCGTAGTAAAAGTACTAACATTTATGAGACAACAAAGGCAGTAAACAAATAAAAAGACCAGGTTAGAATAAATTATGCCATACCAGCAGTGACAGAACCACCAGGTGAATTAATAAACAATTTGATATCCTTCGTGGGATCTTCAGCGTCCAAAAATAAAAGCTGGCTTATGATGAAATCTGCGGTCACATCATCCACCTGCCAAATGCCAATCCAGCATATTCAAAATCACCTCTATGTGATTTGTTGGCAAATAATTAAACTCACACATTACCTAAAACACTATTCATTAACTGCACAGGTCTAAAAATTGAAACTGTAAGGTGCAAGCCTGCAAGGTTTAAGCCAAAAGACATACTGACCTAGTAAGCACAGAGCAAGTAACATAAGCGCATTCTCTGTGAATACGCAACAACGCACACACTTCATACTCATATAGATATATTACGTCAAGCAAATTCATTGAATGATATAGCATTCTGGTACAATAATGCATAAACTTATAATTTCAACAATGCTTAGAAAACAAAAGGCATGCTGTCTCCTATGCATTTACACATCCATTTGCAGCGATCGTTTAATTCAGAACCATATCCAAGCACTGTTCCCCACCCAATCCTGTAAAAGCAGATAACTAGAATGTATTTCCAATGGTCTGACCAAGGTTTTCAAAGAAAGTACACTGGTAGAAAGTATGTTGATCACAGTATCCAAGGAAAATGACAAATTTTTATCTTTGCCATAGGTCATTTTGTGACTGGCGATGAAATAATAACATTCCCTAATGTATGGATGCAACAATTGCACTTGAAATTCACCCATCTATAGATCATTTGATTAGGCATTTTCATCAGAAAATTAATGCAGTATAAGAAATATCTTGCTTGTCATCACTTAAATATCTCCAACACATAAATTCTCACAACAAAACTCGAATAATCAAAAAATACATGCATGCTATTCATTCTGAAAGGAATAACATCATCTTTCAAACATACATGCTTTTGCAACCACCAACTCAGACAGCTCCGAACAAAGCTATGAGGAGCTAGAAGCATATGGCTAGTATGCTTTAACTATGTTCACTTTTAGATCTTTTGGGGATATTTTGTAAAGCAAATTTATAAATCACAACACCATATGTATTCCTCTCTAAAGAAGCATCTCTTTTGTTAGCAAATTCTCTAGCACTATAATGTGTTGCTTAAGAAATGATTTTGACCATTCCAAAGGACAAGGAGATTTCAGGAGCACAAATGTCATAAATCCTTATTAGGAGGTTTCCAATGCTGTCCAAATAAGTGAGCTACCATGTTTCCACGAAATGTCCATTGGAAAAGTAAAAAAGTTATTTTTAAAAATATTTGCTACTATCAACTCAAAGAAAACAGATTTCTCCAAGGCCGATGGCTGAAACATAACCTTCTGAATTTTTCAACTAGTGTTCATTTTTTAGTCGGCCCCACAAATTATTTATCAATGGAGACCAGTTAATGAACTAATAAAGAGTTGGCACGAGAAATTCAAATGCCTTCTCCAGCGAAAATATTTTCCGACATTTTCCAGCACTTCTTTAACAACCTTAAGATGAACACAAAGTAATGCTAGGAAGTTAGATAATTGGATCAACTATGGATTTGATGTGTGAAGTCAGTGCCATACACTTCTGAACGAAATGACTGAAGTGCTATGCTATTCACGGCATGCTTTCGCATCTCTCTTCTACATATTCAAATGAGTCAGCTATCTGACTAACCAAGTCACCCCATATGATTAACACCACAAACAAAAGCTATTCACACAGAAACCCTCCCTACATGATTTAAAATACTATAATATAAGCCTCTTCAAAAAGAAATCTCCAGGACACAAAAACCAATTCAACAACCCATCAATTACACCAAAACAAACCAAAAAAAGAACAACTCATACCAAACAAATAAATATTCCACATACTCATACAAAATACCAACTTAAAGAAGAAGCATAAAAGAAACATTTGTAATAAAAAAGAGTAACCTGAGAGCCTAAAAAGATTATTCTTTGACGAAGGAGCATGTTGGTAGTATCAAGCTCCTCAAATCTAGGCAGAGCTGGAGCAGAAGACACCAAAGTTGAGACATCCCAGTTACTGGATAAGGTTGCTCTTCTCGTATTTGAACTTTTCAATGCCTTAATCGAACTGGGTTTTCTTGTCTTTGCATAATTGTTTCTCCCACAGATTGTGAGTGGTAATAAAAAGTGACTCTTGTGAGTGAAAGATTGGTTGGAGAAACATAAAGGGCTGGTTGATTGTGAGGTTGTTGCATATGTCAAACATCTCTCCATTTGCAGTATCTTTTCTTCTTTGCTCCTTGTTTTGTATTTAGTTGCTTTGGTCCGATGATATCGCAGTTAGGCTTGCTTTGGTGTTTCGATTATTTACTTGTGGCTAATATGTGTACAGTGGTACTCAAAGTTTTCCAGGTTTTATGTTTTTGTCCTTTAACTTTTACATGTTTTCAAAACTAT
>CANYCX010879111.1:0-14624 GCA_948193385.1 Breynia disticha f. nivosa | reverse complement strand
TTGAAAATGAGTGATTGAAAAAGACTAAAACATAAAAGTGTTGGAAATTGACCATAATGGTTTTGTTACTTACTGAGTTTATAAAACTCACGCATTTATTGCCTGTTACGCTCGGCAGGAATTAAAGAAGGTACAAATTTTGACTTGTAAAGATAGTACCTTGTTCGGCAAGTTAGGATTTCGGCGAGTGAACGAAAAGGTGGGCGGTGCACAGTAAAACAATTTTTCCTTGTACATGATAAATTTTACATCGTGCATTGTATTTTATAAGGTTATGATATATTTGATATTTTCCCGGTTTTAATCCTTCATAACCTGTAGAATTTTATGAAAATCTTAAGATATATGGGCTTTGATTTCCGCAACTCTGTAAATATTTTTGTGAAATGAAACGTATGAGTGTTGATTTGAAATTTAAATTTTATTTTATCTCTCCTATTTTATCTTTTGTAATTTATTTAAAACTTTATTATTCTAAAAATAAAAATGATGTTCAAGTTTGAATGTTATTTCTGGGATAACAAGTAATTAAAATATGAAATTGTATTTAAATTTGGGCGTCACATAAGATTTAACCATCTGATCAGCATGCAACCACACCTCATACAAAGCATCATAATCAGCAAGAGCAGAAACAAATCCATTTACAAACCCTAACTTCAATTTAGACACAAGTGCCATCTTAATTGTTGTACTCCATTGCAAATAGTTTGTTTCAGATAGCATTATAGTGGTAAGAATCATACTTGGATGATCCAAACTCTGCAAAAAGAGTGGATCATCCTTTATCCTTGAAGTAAATTGTTTTACTCTCCCTCTAGAATTGTTTCCCTTAAGAACATCTCTATAAGATTCCATGATACTCCCAGTGAAAAGTGTTTACAGATAAAAGCCTGCAAACAAGTAAGTTGGATAGGGTTTGACGAAGCTCAGAATTAAGGATTCTGTGTTTAGTGTGTCAATCGAGTTGAGACTGTATCGATCGATAAGGTTTTTAGAGAAGAGTATTTTGTTCAGTTTAGCTGGCTCTAATACCATCTAAACAGCCATGGGTCGGGGGTAAGAAGGTAGGAGATGATAGAGGAATTGAGAGAGAGAATACAGAGAAGTGAGAGAAAATATCTTTTATTATGTAAAGTATGTACAAAAAAGTATGGTATGGTATCAGGTAGCCTTATATACACCCTCACAAATATACACATCATATACAATGTATATATACGTTTGCGTATATATTACAAAATGCATCATCATATATCATACTCATACCGTATACATTAAATATCTACACTCTTTCCACATCATTCCTTCCCAATCAATGGCAGCAATCTTTAGATTAGCCTGAACCTAGCAAGTAAACGGCAACTAAAAGAACAACGGTATTACCTTAACTTCTATACTCCACAATGTTTACGCCAAATGGGAATTTTTTAGTGTTGGTAACTCCTACATTTGACCCACTAGCAGTTGAAGAAATTGACTATCCCTATTGGAAGGTAAATCCAAACCCTAGGTATGAGAATTTGTCGTAAGGTTGTATAATGACCCTTAGCTATGCTATCCACATCATTTTCCTATATTAAATTGCTTTTAATCTTTGGCAACCTTGATTTTTTACCAAAAAGATTTCTTAAATGGGATCCATTTAATGGTGGGTCCAAATCAACATGATGTTTACAATTAACATCATGTTTAGTCTGTAACAAAAAAAAATCATGTTTAGTCTTACTATAACTTAATTTTCAAAGGATCAATTTCTAAAGTAACGAACAATCATTATGACGACAATTAATTACCTTAAAAGATTACATATTAACAATGGAAGGATGTGAATAAATGTGATAGAGGGACATGAGTATGGCACAAGTATTGATTGTGAGAACACATTTGGTGAGTTTTGACATGAGTTAAAACATAGTTGGCTTGTCTATTCCTAATGTTGTAAAGCCTTTATCCTCTTCCATTTTTTTCAAATTATTTAGAACCCATTATCATTTCAAATTATTTAAGAAACATTTTTTTTCAAATTATATATACCTAGCGTTTCATCTGCCACTGCTTCTTAACCCCAAAATTTTCTCACAAATATCCAATCGTCATGAATCCTCCGAAATCAGAGACATGCCACTCTGAAAGTACAAGTAATGTTTCAGCCTCGAATTCCCCAGAGGAGATCAAAAACCATCTTGAAGAAGAAATAGATGAACGACGACAAAAGAATAGCAGTCTAGTATTGGATTTAAGTCTCAGTAGGAGTGATTCCAAGTCAAAGCTCAACCTCATAGAGTCATTTGATCATAATACGAATTCTCCATCATTGTATGAAGGTAATAAAGCCGAGCCCCGTGTGTTTTCATGTAACTATTGCCAAAGAAAATTTTATAGTTCACAGGCACTTGGAGGTCACCAGAATGCTCATAAAAGAGAGAGAAGTATGGCTAAACATGGACAAATATACTCTTCATCTCTACCATTTTTTGGTCTTAGTTACATTAACTCAAATAGATACTCTTGTTTGGCTTCACTTCCTTTACATGGATCCTTTAGTAGATCACTTGGCCCTTCGAAGAATTCTTGTAATGGCGGTAATGAAGTATGGTCTTGTGACCAGGTCATTGATCAACAACAGGAAACTGGGAAGCTTTTGACGAAAAATTTTCATTTTATTGAAAATAATGGAACGTCATCCTCGTCGTTGTGTAGTGATGAAGTTGCAAGATTCAAAACTAGTGGAGTTAACCATTTGAAGACTGAACAAGATGATTTCAAGAAGCTTGACTTGTCTCTCAAGCTCTAACTAATTCCTTTTTCAACAAAAGAAAAAAAGGAACTCTACATATAAATACATTTTCTTCTTCTTGTCTTTGTTAGTGGCGCTTGATTTATAGAATTCTCATTGTGTAGTTCAATCTCTATGTAATTTTTTTTTTAAGGTCATGAAGCCTTACTATGTATACTTCACCTTTGTTACTTTAATCGAACATCCAAGTTAAGAAGCTATTTGCCATTACGTCAGTATTTTTTAGCACAGCGACATCCCTGTGTGGCCGTGCAGCACCTTAGGTTTCTCGTATTT
Source organism: Breynia disticha f. nivosa (assembly GCA_948193385.1). Lineage (NCBI taxonomy): Eukaryota > Viridiplantae > Streptophyta > Magnoliopsida > Malpighiales > Phyllanthaceae > Breynia > Breynia disticha. The sequence goes on along the minus strand of CANYCX010879111.1, from coordinate 11,548 downwards.
CTGAGGTAAGTCTTGATTCATCTTCGATGATTCCCTGGTTTCGTCCTCTCATTGGCTCATTGGGAGAGCGGGGACAATTTCCGACCAGTGCGGTGCCTGGACATCACATCTATCCGAGGGACAAACGATCATCTATTACACATGCAATACATTGCTCGCTGTCCAGCATCCTACGTTACACTTAACCAGGAAGCATCTCGTGTGATCATGCGTTTCATGACGAACGGTTCGTGACACATTTCCCACATTTTATTATGGATACAATTATTTACGGTTAGACCAATTTCTAAGTAATCTATTCATCGAACATCAATTCAGTTTATTTCCACGCAAAACATGCATGCACAGTCAAAATCCGATATACGATCGAGTCCACGAAACAATTACGAAAAATATGGACCATTGTGATTTTCATTTCATTTGTGTTAGGTTTCTCGTATTAATCTAATAAAATACTTAAAGAAAAAAAAAAGCATTTCGCACGTAAATGAGTTGGTATTTTCTATATCTACATCATTTGCTCATATCAATGAATGCCAAGTCCATTGCTGGGTTGATTACTTCACTAAATCTAGTATTTAAAGCTTTATATTTTCAATGGTGGATAAACATTTTAAGAGTATTTTTTTTCTCTTAATTTTTTTTCCATTTAGTTGAGTATTATAATAATTCATCCGTCTCAAAAAGACTATCATAAAATAGCACTTTAGTTGTCTCAAAACAATTTTTTCTAAAATATTTTCATAATAATTGTCTGCTTTTATGATTTTTATTTACATCTTCTGTAATTATATTTCAAATATTTTATTTTTAATATCATTAATTAAGAAAAAATCAGTAAATACTTCACTTTACTTAATATTTATAATAAGAAAATAAACAATAAACTTTTTGAGACGAAGAAAGTATATGGTATATTAGTTAATATATGTACTAACAAGATTCTATTACAAGTACTTAAGTAACTTATATACCAAACCATTAGCTTAGTTAGCAGTGTGATACCTGAATTTATTTTGATAGAAAGTAGATGCTCCATAATGTTTACGCCAAATGGAAATTTTTTAGTCTTGGTGGTGACTCCCATATTTGACCCACCAGCAGTTGAAGAAATTGACTATCGGTATTGGAAGGTAAAGCCAAACCCTAGCCATGTTGTATAATTACCCTCAGCTATGCTATCCACATCACTTTTCTGTATTAAATTGCTTTTAAATCTTTGAAAACCTTGATCTTTTACCAAATAGATTTCTTAAATGGGATCCACTTCATGGTGGGTCCAAATCAACATGATGTTTACAATTAACATCATGTTTAGTCTCTCACTACAACTTAATTTTCATAGGATCAAGTTCTGAAGTAATGGACAATCATTATTACGACAATTAATTACCTTAAAAGATCACATATTAAGGAAGGAAAGATGTGATAGAGGGACATGAGTATCGCACAAGTATTGATTGTGAGAACACGTTTGGTGAGTTTTGACATAAGTTACAACATAGTTGGCTTGTCTATTCCTAATGTTGTAAAGCCTTAATCCCCTTCAATTTTTTCAAATCATTTAGAACCCATTATCATCCCTGGCCTCTCATATAAGAAACACTTTTGAAACATATGATTAAAAATATGTTATATATCTTTTTTATTCTGTCCAATGTAGGTTTGGTTACTTGTTAAGAAAGAAATTGTATCTCTTTTTTTCAGCAATTGAGTAGATTCATTACATAAGGGTTTTTTTGCCAAAGCAGCTAAAATAGATGATGAAGGAAAATACCCCAAATATGGAGAACTATGGAGGAACCAAAAAACTCTGATAACTTTGTAAGCTATTTGATTTGTAGATCATCTAATAAGCACAATTTAGACATTTACCAAAATTGCTAAAATATCTTTGCAATCTTGCAATTTTTACACTTTAATAGAGAAGATTTGTGCAAATTTTAGAATAAAAACAATAGACACATGTAGATTCATAAGTTCTTACAAACTTTGGTATAAACACAACAGACACGAAAATCTATAAGTTCTAAGATTTAAAACAATTTTTTAACAATAACTATAAAAATGACATAAATCTAAAGTTCTAAAAAATATATAAAGTACAAGACATGATTTATTGAAAATTAATAAAATCAAGATACATTTTGATACAAAATTAAAAATTAAACAACATATTAATACACAATTAAAATAAACAAAGATAAACAGTTCTACAAAAAAAATAAGTTTAAATGTCAGACTCATTTTTTAAATCATAATTTTTGAATAATTAATATTTTTCATAACTAATATAATAATCAAATAAATATAAAGGATTACATGCATTTTCTAAAATTCGGCCCATTTTATAAAGGAGAGAAAATAAAAAATCATCACAAGTCAACGTCGGAGGATCATTCTAACTGTTAGGAATTGATCCCCACCAATTCCATGCTGACTTTTCCAAAAGTGAAGTGGTATACCTAATTTCTGTTCTGAAGTACATCTCATACATGTAAGGATATACTCAGCATGTCTAAGTCAATCTTCTGCCTCTGCAGGATCGATTGTGCCCTCAAATGTCTTTTCCTCCTGTTTTCTGACCTCTCCAAAATTCTTATCAATATTCATAGTCTGCTGATTCCTTGAAGCTCCCTGGCTTCTCATCATCTTCTGCATCATCTCCTAGAACGGAGCATATACAGGATCATAAGGGGGTATGTATGGTTGTTATGCAGCCTACTCCTTAGGTATAGGTGCTAGAGCAGATCCTTGCCCTGGCACCGACTCTTTGGACTCAACGATTTCACGCGATACGTCGTCCCTAGGCTCCATCTGTTATAAAAATCACAAGTTCAAATCTTTTAGCTTTGCAAAACATGATGCAAATGAAAACAGCTTTCTTGGCACAGCCCGTAGGGAATCTAATTCCTGCTCTGATACCACTAAATGTGAGACTCCTTTTTCAAATCATAATTTTCAAATAATTAATACCTTTCACCACTAATATAATAATCAAATAAATATAAAGGAGAGAGAAAATAAGAAGTACATGCATTTTCTAAAATTCGGCCCATTTCACAAACAACTAAAATAGAGTCATGCGAAAGCTGAAACATAGTTTGAAAAATAAATTCAAACTGAAATGCATGTCTATACAGAAGTGTACAAAACATGTACAAAACCAAACTCCCAAAATACAAAATCTGGAGCCAATACCTCTGATCTTGTATCGCTACTCTCAAACCACCACGAGTCTCCGAGTCAGTAGCTACTATCTACGATATGCACAATATCAAAACAATCACACACAGGTGAGTATTTTCATACTCAGTAAGTACTTTTTCATACACTTACCAAAGTAGTTAATACATAAGTAATCGTTTATTATACGATTTAAGTACATTATGCAATAGGATAAACATTCTTATTAATTCATTTTCAGTTCTGTAATCAAATTCTGATTTAGAGTCTGTTCATAATATTTTCTAGGTGGCATGGTCATGTAGTGTTGAGCACGAGGTCGTACTCACCATGATTCCTAGAATATCTCAAGCACAGTTCATGGTGCCAAAGTTGGTTTACAGCACGAGGGCGTGCTGACCAGCACGGGGGTCGTGCAGATCTTCTGTTTTGTACAATTCATTTCCAATTGTCATACACAAAGATAGCAAACATGTTTCCTGATGCTAGTACTTAATTAGAGCATTAGGTATACCAAATCTACAGTGAATGGCATTCCAAAACAACACATTTATATCACATTTACTTGCTATCAAACCATACAACACATGCTTAAACATATAAGCATTATCAAAGGCACAATCTTATAAACACAACACCAATAACCTCAATATCAACAACAAAATACAACAATAGCAAACAACAAACTCATTAAGCAACTCATTCCATGGCATCAATCTCATATGAATGCATTATGGAATGAAAGTGCAATGTCAATGCAATCACACGATATGCCCCGGGGTATTTCTTTATTTTCTTTTCTTTTTCCTCGGACCCAGTCCGACGTCGAGATCTCTCTCGGAATCATCTTTAGGCCCAGCCTAGGTTAGCATACAGTTAGTAAGAAGAGCACATAACTCGTAAGGATAACACATAGCTTATCCAGATAGGGTGTCACACAATACTTAAGCAATACATGAATGTCTCATATGCATTCATAACTCCAATCTCAAATCAAAACATGTTATACATAATCAATCATATAACACATAGCTCATAACATATCACTTATAAACATCATAGGCAATAGCCATCAATTTCATAATTCATAGAATCATTAAATCATCACTTTCAATTCATGCCTTTGACATAATTCGTAGTTCAAGTGCACATAGCAATATGAACAATCAAAGGCATAAATCATACAGTTCATCAAGAATAACTCAAACATAGTAATCCTAGCAAACACAGAAAACAAGTCATTTAAGACACAATTTTGCTATCATCTTAACTCATTTGCATCATTATCATATATGAATTAACCATATAGATGCAAGACATACAATAGTAAGTGTAAACACCATTTACCTCGTAAAAGTCGCGAAATAAACATACAGGGATGTTAATACTTGTTTTCTTAACTTGTTTCATATATAGAAACATTAGTTACAGCCTCTAAACTTCAATCCTAACTTTACTCAGTAACTTTTCAAACCACCAAAATCTCATAATCTTGTTCTAATCTCACTTAAAGCATTCTAAATCATCATCGTGAGTTTACTTAACTCAATTTCAGTTAACTACATCAATTAACAAGTTAACTCAGTTCCTAATCATCAATTCAAAAATTCACAGCAACCATCAGCAACACATATCTTTATCCGAAACAAGCTCACAAGCTTACCTTAATGATTTGCTCCGATTTTTAGCAAAGAACTTGGTTTCTTCTTGCTCAATTACTCACTCCAAAACTTTCTAAGGTTTCTCCTAGTTTCCTTTTGTATTTTTGCTCTATAGAATGAATGGAACAGTATTTCAGTCGGTTCTGTTTAAAATTTCCCTGTCGACACGACCTTCAACACGGGTCGTGCTCGTAGTCGTGTGGGCTTTTTTGACACGAGTTTCAGTTTGATCGTGCACAAGATCATGTTGATTAATTTCCAGAATGATGAGCACGCCCTCCAACATGGTCGTGCCCGTGCTCATCTGTTGTTTTCAGCAACTTTCCGATTTTCATTCCAATTCAACTCTGTTTTAATCTATTTTCCATATAGATTAATTCTATCATTTTCCAAGGTGTTACATTACATATATATAAAACTTCACAAATATTCTTATCAACTTATAAAAGTGCAACCTAGTACAAGTTTTAAATATAAAACAGAGAACAACAAAATCAAAGCACATTTAGACACGATTCTAAAAATTAAATAAAATATCAATACACATTTAAACAAAGGCACATAAAATTTTACTAAATGAGCTTAGATGTATCCAAGACATATTTCTTGGTTTTCAGAATTTTTAAAATTTTGTAAAATTTTGTTGTCATTTTACTGTAAAGTAAGATTCTAAAAACGTGTGATATAGTAAATTAAAAATAATGAAAGACTTTTGAAGAAAATAAAAATATGGATAGTTTCTCATTTTAGATATACCGTCAATAAAGAAATACACATAATCCTACAAATATAGCAATTTTAAAGTTCAAATTTTCTTAAAACATGCATGTCATTTTTAATTTATTTTTCACACATTCTAATTTTTAGAAAAATAACATAGTTGTTATTAAAAAATACACATGTTATATTATTTTAGATAGTTATAGAATTCAACATGTCATTTCAGATAATTAGAATAAAAGATATGATATTTTAGATGAAATTAAACATTAGATAACATTTTGGTAAAACAAGTTTCAAAAGATGTCTTTTTGTATAATTAACATGTAAGCTACTGAACGTCTGAACCGACAATTGAATGGTCCAAATATGTGTTCGTCAACAAATTGGTAAAAAACAGTACTCCCTTCTTCCTATTTTTTAATAAGATTCTTATGTTTTCAATGCAAAATTATTCATTAAATTACTTATTATCTTATTAAAATAGTTCACCAAATAAATACTCCATAATGTTGTAAAATCATATATTAACTACCACGTAGAACAAACTTAATTATAAGTTTCTTAATTTCTGCAATTTCTCTAAAATCGTTTATTTTTGTGGAAAAGGGAGAGTATTAACTAGACGATTCAACCGCATGTTGAATCGACTTTGAATTTTTTACTTTAATTTTTTTTTAAAAAAAAGTAAGGCATTGCTTGGACGGATGTTTGAGGAAGACAGAGGAAAGGAGGGTATAATTTTTAAAAAACTTTTTTTTATTTAGTAAAATTTTTTAAGAGGAGAAGAGAAGTTAAAGAAAATAAAAGTTCGCTTCCTTTAACTCTCTTTTCTTAAAATTACCTTCACTTCCTACCCTAAATTTACAAACAATACCTAAGTAGTCAACTCAGCTTTTAACGGTTTTAAATAAGTGGATGACTACATATGTTTTTTTTTTTAACTCTTCCCACTAAGGTTAATCAGAAACATTAGAAATTAGATTGAGATTAGTTTAACTTTCATTGTATGTGCTTCATTTTTTTTTCTTTATTTTTTATAATAAATTTTATCTCTAATTTAATTTTATACAATATATATATTCATCATAAATTTTATTTTATGCAACCATAAATGTCATTTTTTATTGTAAAAAATATAAATAAAAACAATTACTCATATATAAAGAAATTTATCACAAAATGCAATTGTTTCAAATTTTGTTTAAATATTTGATTGACACTAAATATATCATCGCCGCTGTGTTACACTCTTCATATTACAATTAAATCCAAAATTGGAACGACCCACTGGACTAAAATTCCAACCCCCAAATTACACCATTTCTACTAAGAAATTCTCTTCCTATGTCTCTCCATCTTTGTTTTATATCAAACCAAATAGCCTCTTATGACTCGCTCTAATTCCCCATATCATTCAAAAAAATCCCAATCAATATCAAAAAATACTCTCTCTCTACTCCTCAATGTAACATTTCACAGTATTCATCCACCTAACGCACTCTGTTTTGTCTTTGTTCCTCATATATTCATGCAAGAAACCAGCCATTTTATCATCTATACCCCTTACCTCCAAGTATTCATAAAGCCTGTCCCGCAACTCATCGTCCAATTCCCTGCACACAACATACCAGTTCCAGTTGGTTTAATAAGTCTGAAATGCCATTAATGGCCAAAAATGAAAGCATAACAATCAGTTTGGTTGGGCATTTGGGAATGAACAAATTAAAAAACTATATAGAGATGTTGACATGCCATGGCGTTCGGTGAATGTGACAAAGAACAAGAAATATGTTGAGAAATATTCGCTCCTGGTGGGCCTCAAACGAACCAGAGTCTCTACTTACTTTCATTTTGATTTGCGTTCTGTAGTATAATGGCTTATTAAAGGAAAAGGAAAGAAACAAAAAAGAGAAATGAGCATACTTGAATTCAGGACCAACGTAAGGTTGAGCTGGCTTCTTGTTATCCCTGCGTATGAAAAGCTTGGTAATGTCCAAGCCATCAGGCCAAGCTGAGCACACAATCTCCAATACATCATCATCACCCTTGGTAATATTAACAATCACAGTGATGTGAAGTTTCACGTCCTTCGGTACACCAGAACCGCCTGTGTTAGGAATTGGAACAGATCTGTCAAACATAGTACCTTCAACTTTAATGGCTTCATTATCACCAAATTTCCTAGTCAAACTTATCCATTGTTCACCTGGCCGGTCATCAACTCTGAACGAACCAAATTTGGTAATGGGCTGAAATGAAAATAAACTAATTTATTTCAACATTTTTTTGCCACAAAGAAGAAATTGAAGAACATATTAATAATCATTATGTAGAATAAACCTTGACAAAAACATATGATCGAATCAAACAAGCAAAATGACAAATTTTACTCAAGTTTCCCTGTTTTATTTGATATGAAGAAATAATGTTGAAAAAAGCTCGGAATTTGATCCACAAACCAAAAGAATTCACACGACTCTAACTTCAGTGATGTGATTGGAAGACCATTTTTGAAATTCAAGCCATAAATCATCTGCAAAAGACCGTCTTCTGAAAGGACAACGGTACCCCAAAATCTAAATCACTGAAAAGAATGTCAAGACTCGACATTGTTTTATCCTGAATTGGATTATTAGACTAAATGAATGCCAAAATGAGAGCTCATGTACTTTCTTTGGGCTACATAATCAATCTAATATCAACAAGAACAAATTTGAGTAACAGTTCTCAAGTATACATCTTGCTTTCGATCTTCGAAATCAGTAAATTATTCCTGTCAAAAAAATACCTGCAGTTCTCTACATAAAAAATTATGACAGTAAAGATGCCAATTATACATATCAGTTGCATGAAACAACCTCAACCATTCATAAAGCATTTATCGTTTGGAGAAGTTCAAATAAGAAACACATAAAAAAGAAGTATCCCATAAACCCTTATCAATAAAATGACCCAAAAGAGACTAACTAAAACAGAGGAATAAAAAAGAACAAATAATAGATGCAACAAAAGAGAGAAGTACTTGTTTAGGAGGGGCACGATCAATCTCATATTGAATTTCTTTACGGATGAGTCTGAGGATTTTGTCTTTAAAAGCCGAATTCCGCATATCTGTAATGTAATTTCTGGTCACCATTTTTTGGTTAAGAAGGGAAAAAGTGGTGTTCGGTGAGGCCAATTTGTGAATGAAGGAAATAGGATTCAGTGGTTTATGGAGACATAAAAGGGTTTTAGAATGAGAAAGAAGAAGGTTTCTTCTTAGAAGGTTTGCCATTTCTAGTAGCAGATCTAGTGTAGTGTGTGATGGAGAAGAGAGTTTTTGGTAGGGTTTAAGGAAATCCTCACTTTAGGATTAACACAATTAACAATTCCGTCATTCACATTTGGATAATTTCACAATTTGGGCCCTAGATTAGTTTTGAAGACTTTAATGTTCTTTTTAATTAAATTGTAGGTGCAAACCAAAAATAGCCTTTACATATTACTATATATATTAAGGTCTAGTTCCATCTTCTAGAAATTCACTTATTTTTAATAAAAAATATTAATTAAAGAATATATGATAATCATAGCACTTTAGATTTACATTACAATAAATAACATAAAAAAGTGTTATATTCTATATTTTTTAATTTTTCTTATTATTGGAGCATTTTTAGTAGCTAAACCTATTTAGAGGTTTATAGGTTTGATAACTCAGTATTTCACTAATTTTATACATAGAGATGTAAACGGGTCAGGTATTCGTAAAAATTATGATATCTGAACCTAAAACCGCTTAGTAAAATCACTATTCATACCCGTTCAAATCCGTTTATACATTACCCGTACCAGTCTCAAATCTGTTTAAAATTACCTGTGGGTACCCGTACCCGTTTAAATGTCCGATTATATTATTTAATAATTAGAAAATATACAAAAATATAAAATTTTTTATAATCTAAAATGCATTAATAAAAATAAATATTTTATCAATTATTTAATTTATTTAAAATAAACATATAAATAGTATAGAATCTTTTTATTAACTACAAATTATAATATTTAATATATTTTAAGAGTTTCTTAAGATCTGACACCTACGAGCACCGCGGCTACCCTCCACTCATACCGTTTATATAAGGTTCAGGTTTAGGGTACCCGAAGGGGTAAATTCGAACCCGACTTGAACCTGCAACGAGTATTAATTTCAATACTAGTGCCTGTCCCAAACTCGTTTATATCAGGTTCGAATAGCGATAAACAGGTAGGATACCCGCGGGTACCCTATTATAGGATACCTACTTTCATCCCTATTTATACCTATAAATCTCAACTATTTAAAATCTTCTTAATGCTATAAATCTTACCATCCACTTTATACTCAATTAGTTGGAGCTCAAAATTATTTTTTTTTATATAACACATGTAGCAGTATAAATAAATTTTATATAATACTAAAAATAATAAATAATTTAAAATTGATAAAATAATTTAAAATATTATATTAAAAAAATTACATAATTGAATAGAAAATTTTATAATTCATTATACTTCATTATTTATTGTTCCAAAATGGTTCCAAATATGTTCGAGCAAGTTTGATTGAAGACGATGAAATACTTCTCTATCACATATTTCTGCATCTCTTTGTAGATATTGTTAAAATCTTTCATGTCATCCATGTCTCACGGGCATTGGAGTTTCCTCTTCTTTGTTAGACAATTTATGATATTATTTCTTTCGTCTTTAACAATCATATTGTACAAAATGATATATGCATACATTATATCTTTCGAATTTTTTCTATACCAAAAGCGTACGGGGCCCTCATACAATAGCACACTGGGATTTAAGCATGTCAAAAGCTCGTTCGTCATCTTTTTTGGTGTCCAATTCAGTACATTTATATCTTCATTCGAACCTGCCACTCCAAAGTATGTATGTTATATCCACAAATCTACTGAAGCAATTGCTTCCAACATAATTACTGGAACAACATGGTCTACTTGAGTGAATTGACCTTTCCACTCTACTGGACAATTCCTCCAGTGTCAATGCATACAATAAGTACTTCCAATCATACCTGAAAAATCGTGCCGATTAGAATGTAAACGTAGTAGAAGTTGAATTTCTTCTTCATTAGGTTCTCAAATACCATGGTGCGAATGTCTCTACTACGCACCGACAAAAATTGAATAAACACTAAGTCACAGTGTATTCAGCCATTCTAATATACTCATGATAGTGATCGACGGGTGCTCCATATGATAATTGTCAAATAGATGTAATGCATTTTGGAAGTATTAAAAGAACTTTCTTACCAGCCGATCAATTTCCATTGAAAATATTTTGAATGATTTTTCTGTGCTTGAACAATGTGTAAAAATAATTCTTTATGCATTCGGAATCTTCAGTAAAATACATGTGTAGGATAAACAAGATTCTCGGAAAAAATCATTGAAAAGGCGTTGATGTCCACCTTCACGATCTCAATTCAAACATCTTCTTTTTCTATCACTTGTATTTGACGCCTCATTTTTCATGGTATGTTGCCATTGTTGTAAAAAAAAATTTCATTTCTTCAATATCTTCATCAAATAACAACTCACTTACTATAGAATTTTTATTTATTCAAAATCACTAGTATCCATTTGGTAAGTATTTTAGATAATAATGATAATGCATATTTTTTTGGATATTGTGTGATAGAATGGTCAAATTAATATTGATGCGTACATATAGAGAGATAGATAATTTATTGGATGCATATGATAAAATTAAAAAAATGTCATTACAAAATGCAACGACACAATTGAACTTTTTATGCAACGACACATTCAGCTGTTTGACCGGGTTCTAGCAAGCGTACTAGGTCGGTGTAGTTTTACCACGGAAATATACCCTCCGGGATCGAATCTCACAGGAAACGGTGTACTTAAATTGATTTGGTGCAATTATATAAATAAAGAAAAATAACAAATATGAATAATTATGGA
>CANYCX010878886.1:0-12142 GCA_948193385.1 Breynia disticha f. nivosa | reverse complement strand
AATTACCAAACTCATTTCCAATCTTCTAACATCAATTTCAACATTGTTCATCAATTTTCCAGCAAAAGATTCATCAAGAATCTACCATAAAACTCATCATAAACTATATATCAACCTTAAATCAACTAACTTCCATCTTTCCTTATCAATTGTCCTTCCAAAAACTAAACCAAATAAGAAATAAACCAAATCAACTTACTTCCAGCCTGTTTTCCCTTCTTCTTTAGCTTTTTCTGGAGCTTTTTCTCTGAAATAAATTTGGTTTGAAGGTATGAAATGAACCTTCCCGTAATGGTTCAAAACATATATATTTTTTTCAAACCGACAGAAAAGTACGCGTGGTCGTAGACAACGTGTGGTCATCCATAAAGTACGCGTGGTCGCTACCAGGACGCGTTTATTGTACCAAGTACGCGTGTTCAGCTTTAACTACGCGTGGTCGTGCTGAATCCGTGTTCTTTTGTATCCACCGCGCGTTCTTTCATTTTTCTGAATTTTTTTTGATTTTTCTTTTATTTATTTCGTGTCAACTTTACGTCAACCTTTTGTATATCTTTATATACTAATATTCTCATATTTATTTTAATATGAAAATTTTTCCAGGATGTTACAAATAATCTTCCTTTCGCCTACTAATAATACCCGTCTATCACCATCAACCTCAATCTGACATCTTTTGAATAGCAGTCGACCATAGTGCAATTTCTAGATAGCCAATCCATACCTAATATAATCCCAAACTTCGTCATCCTTAGAACAATCGAATTAACGAAATAAGTAAACTCACCAATATGTAACTGACAGTGTCGTAAAATATGTCTAACCAACACAGTACCACTAGCTGGCATCAATACAGAAATAGTATAACCCATACGTTCTCTACTACCTCCAATATGGTTTACTGCTGACTCACTAAAAAAGAGCATGTAGAACCTGGATCAATCAATACTTAAGTAGGATATGTAAAGATAGTAAGAATACTAGTGATCACGTCTAGATCCTCTGTAGCCTCATCGCTAGTGATAGCATAAACTTGGGCTTGTGGTACTCACATGGCTAGTGCAGCTGCGCCAGTAGATCCGCCCGCTCTACCAGAACCAACTTCTCCACCTCTAGAGGCTGCTTCTCCCCTAGAAGTAGAACCTGCTCCTCATCTACCTCTACCTCTACTACCTTTAGTTGATGCAGTAGTCTTATTATCACCCACGTTACTCTACCTAGAAACACCTCCTCCCTAAAGCTCTCTCCTCTCTGAGACTCTCTCCTCTATAGACAATCTCTGGCTAAATGTCCCAGCTAATGACAATGATAACATAAAGAACGAGTCTCTCTGCCAGTATCAGTACATGTGCCTTTGCTCTGGGAAGTAGGAGGCTTGGTGGAATAGCTCCTTCCACCTTCTACTTTGCCTCTAGACTGTTGGCTACCCCCGCCTAGAGTTACTATAAACCTTCTGTCTCTTTCCTTATCTTTTCTTAGCTAGTAACTCTAGGACCCTGATAACAGTCTCAAGTAGAATATGATATGTAGGTGGCTTTATCGCAATCTTGGTGTGAATACCTATCTCTCCTCTACTGATCAATGGTAACATCCTCAGACGCATATCTAGACAATCGGGTGAACTACACTTTATATTCTATCATTGTCATCTCCTTAAACTTTAACACAAAAAACTCTTATCTTTTTCTTCATCTAATAAAGCAAAGGAGTGTGCTTATCACCAAACCTCTTCACAAAGTCATCCCAAGTCTGAGTAAGAGGATCATTCTGACAGTTCATAATCACTTCCCACCAGTTCCAGGCATCTTTCTCTAGCAGAGAAGTGGTATACCTCAATTTTTGCTCAGGAGTACACCTCATACGAGTAAGGATACACTCGTTGTCCTCAAAATTTTTTTCTTCTTGCTTCCTGACCTCTCCAAAATTTTTATCAATATTCAAAGTTTGCTGACTCCTAGCTGCTCCCTAATTGCTCATCATCTTTTGAATCATCTCTATAATGTCCTGAAAAATGTCCATTTTAAGTTGGAATAATGTCTATATAGGAAAATATATGTTACATCTCATCTGTGTGACATGATTCTTGTGTGGACTTCCTTGTGTGGATTATAGAGGTGTTGCGTGCTGTCCAAAGATGAGTTTTATACCATCTGTACGAGCTATACACTTAGAGCTGTGTGGTCAGGCTGTATGCCTATATCCTCTGTTGTGTGTTATAGAGGAATCCTCTACTGTGTGCTATAGAGGATAAAAACCCAGGTACATCCTCTGTGGATTGCATTAACATATTATAATCATTTCATTCATATAATCTCATGAGATTTGTGTGATCTTAATCCTGTATGGATATTGATACTGTGTGGATTCTATGTGGTTATTGAAATGAGGTTGTGTGGTTATTGATTCTGTATGAATCATGATTGATGTGGATTGTTGGTGATATCTATAAATGACTAAATCAAGTCTAATATTCTATGTGCAAGAAAAGAGTGTAAATACAGTGTGGAAATGACATAGGTTATGCCATAATTGACTATAATCTGTAAAGTATAAATTGTTGTGTACAAATCAAGGAAACATAGAATGAATTACGCATTTTCATAATTTAGCACACCTCTGTGTTGACTAGCACGTCCTCGTGCTGAAGGTCAATTTTATCAGCACGCATCGTGTTGTAGATTATTTTAAAAACTATATGAGCACGACATCATGTTCAACATGGCACGAGCCGTGTCACCTGGAAAATTAATATTGAACATGACCTGTGTTCAAAGAGGCACGATGTACCGACTGAAAATTAAGCATGAGCATGACCTCGTGTTCATGAGCATGCCTCGTACTGTTTACAAAATTTCTCTGCACTTCATTTAAACAGAATTGGGTTTATACTTACTCAGTATTTTTATATACTCACCCCTGTGTGATTGTTTCATATTGTGCAGATCGTAGGTAGCTACTCGTTGGACTACAGAGTTACAGTGATCAGAGTTTGTACGAGCTTATGTCTGAGGTCTGGCTCTGCAGATTATTTTTAATATTTTGATTTTGTACATGATGTACATATTTGTATATATACATGCTACTTGGTTTGAAATATGTTTCAAACATTTTTATATCAGCTTTTGCACTAATTTTGTTTTGACTTAAGTTGTATTTTGGGTCGAGTGTTATAAAAGTGTGTATAATATTTTATCTCTCCTCATTTTTATGATCTGATTTTATATCATTTCTTATAATATATTGTTTATTCATAAAAAATGGATTTTAAATTTGAGGTTCACACTAGAAGCATATTAAAAAGGCATAAAACAGTCTTGTCTTGGACAAAACACTCTAAAAACCTCTCAAACACTTCTGAAACCCTAAAACACAATCCTAAGGCCTCCCAAACACAAAGCCTACCTACAAACTCGTAGATTTCTGCGGATTAACAACAAATCCATCCCTTCATCTGATTTCCCTCTAAACTAAGGTTTTGAAGCAAAGAAGGAAAGGTAAAATTTCTATTCTAAACTGAAATCTGTGGGGAATAATGTACATTTGGTAGGGTTTTGTTGGGTTTTCATAGTCGTAACTAAATGTGTAAACGTTTAACCATAAATTGGAAGATTTAGGGAGATTACAGAATTTAGGGTTGTGGGAAATTTAGGGATTTTGAGTAATTAGTAGAGTACATGGAAGAACAGGTATAATGTGGGATGAATAATGTAAAATATGACTTAATGTGTGTAGGGGTGACGTTCAGAACACGAATCGAATTTGAGCATCAAGCCAATTCACAGAGTTCGAGGTAAGTGCACCAATTTACACTTACCATTGTAGGTTTTGCCTTTGTATGGTTAAGTATATGTGTTAACACTTCATTTATTTAAATGGTAGCAAAATGTGCCGTTAAAGGAATTGTTTTGCTTGAATGCCTTTATGTGGGATTGCTTGAAATTTGTAGGTGTTCGTGTTTGGGATGTGTGAATGTAATTGATGATGGTAAGGTGTTATGGAAATGTTCGATGAATGAAGTGAATGATAATGTACATTGGTTAATAGTAAATACGTTGTGAAATGAGATGCGTTATGAGTTTTGGGTTACGAAACTTGAATAAGAATTTGTATGAAAGTTATAAGTGAATTGAAATGTTCATAAGCGCATTAATGAGTCTTAATGACAGTGAGTTATGAAATGATCTTAGTGTGTGAATGTGGTTTGATGACATGACTTGTACAATGTTCTTGATTATGATAATCTTCTACTAATGTATTTGGAAATGTGTTACATTTCATTCAGTCATGTCATGTGGATATGTCATCGAGCGAAAGCTCAAAATTAAAGGGAATTTCCAACTTACGAGAGTGGACTCTCTCACGTGCATGATAAATAAATAAAGACCACGGGACATGCATTCATGTATTGCATTGGCATTTTCATAAATTCATTCATTCATCTTTAGCATTTGATGATCATGTTTTCAATTTAAAATGCTTAAGAATATGGAAGGATATATGTGTTGTTGTGGTTTGAGTGCAAAATCTTGGTGTGGATATGTTAATGGATTGAATGGTTCTGATGTGTATGTATGATTGTGGTGTGTATGAGTTTGATTGGATATGTGTGCTATGTTTGCTAAGTATGATATAAGAATTAGTTATATAAGAGTATAAGGTGGTTGTGTGGAGGTGTTGAATGTTGTATGAAGTGTGTATGTATGTGGTTTAACTTAGAATGTGTGAGAATGGATTTTGGAATGAAATAATGTTCATTAAAAAGGAAATTAACGTACGTTAACTTAATGTCTAATTTAATCCGAGAGCCGTGTTTGAGTGAGCAGAGTCACTAACGTCCGTCAACTTGTGGATTAGTGTATGTTAGTGAGAATAACATATGTTACATACAAAGTAACCTACATTATTCATAGCCTAGAAATTTGTGGAGGAATAACATACGTTAGGGCTAGAATAAACCTGCGTTAATGTTCCTCAAAAACCTAGTTTTGACCCGACATAACGTACTAATGCATATCTAAAGTAAACTAATGATCTAGGATGATTTCCAAAGCAACTAAAACACCTAAAGTACCTTATTAATGAGTACTTAGGCTTAAGCTACCTCTGTAAGTGTAGTTAGGTGTACTTACTAGGTAATTGGTTACTCACGTGCATGTGTGTCTTGTGTTGATTGTGCAGAACAGTAGTAGATGGTGGTCAGGACTTCTATTTTTGTGGCTAGGAGGTGTGATACACGCTGTTAGGTTGGCTCCTAATGAATTTGGATTACATAGTTTTTCATTTTGTACATCTATGCACATCATAGTATAGATTGATGGCTCATGCATTGTTTTAAACTACAAACCATTGCTTTCGCATTTTTACATGTGATTTGTATTTTTGATAACATTGGTCGGGGTTTAATGAATGCATGAATGCTTATCTTTGTTTATTTATTTCCTTTGTGCGAAAATCTATTTAAAATAAAAAAATGGATGAAATTTTCAAAAGATATCCGAAATAGGAGTTTACGAAATTAGGGTTCACAATATCCCAGAAAGGAGCATAAATTGGATCATAAGAGAGTATATTAGGTTGTGTTGGGTGCTCATTAGGTGCTAGAGTGGATCCTTTCCTTGGAATTGACTCTCTGGACTCAGCAGTGTCACACAATATGTCATCTCTAGGTTCCATCTGTTATAAAATCACAAGTTCAAATCTTTTAGCTTTGCAAAACTTAATGCACATGAAAACAATTTCTTGGCACAGACCATAGGGAATCTAATCCCTACTCTGATACCACTAAATGTAAGACTTATTTTTGAAATCATTATTTTTGATAAATCTCATAGTTTAAACGAATATTTAAAGTAAATAAAACATTAGAGGAAAAAATAAAGATAATACATGCATTTTCATTATAAAACCAACCCAATACTTTTCAAACATCCAAACAAAAACATGCAGAAGCCGTAGTTTAGTTTGAAAACAAACTAAAACTGAAAATGAAAATATACAATATGTATAAGTATATATATAAGGAAAAAATATCCAAAACTCAAAAATCAGGAGCCAAGACATCTGAAGAAGTATAACACTAATCAAGCCCACTACGAATCTCTGAGTCCAGTAGCTGTAATGCCCTCCATTTTTCATTTTATTACGAAATTTAAATAAAATATTTAAGAAAATATGAATAAATTTTTCGCATAATAAAAATAATAATTCGGTGGGAATTGATTTCTAAAATTATAAGTTAAAGAGTCGCGAATTAATTGGAACGACTTGGACCGAGGGGACAAGTCCAACAAGGGCAAAGTTGTCCAACCCAATAAGTATTTAAGACCCTAAGTGTTCTTCTTTCTCTCCACCACACACATGTTTCTTTCCTCTTCATGTTCTCCATCTCTAACTCAAAAACCCTAACCACCATCTTTTCTCATCAACGTTAAGGCTTAGGGAGTTCAAAAAAAGGGTCGGAAGTTGAATCTCAGTAAGTCATCCTCCATTGTTCTTGTTAATCCCGTATGTTTTCCTTACTTTAGGTTTTCGACCACATATCTCTCTCGTTTGAGCTCTAATTTTAGCAAATGATAGCTCATTGGAAAGCTTAACATGTATATTACTCATTAGTAACCATATTTCATGTTAATTTGTGGTTAGGTGCCTGAAAAAATTGAAAGGAAACCCTCCCTTCATAGTGACAAAAATTAGGTTTTCGTGACCGGACGTTCCACGTGTTTTCATGGCTTAGGTAACTTTCGTTATGGTCTAGTGATGGTGTTTCAAGTGTCAATTTATTTGGGTAATGTCTAATGAGAGAGATAGAAGAAAGATTATGAAAATGTGTAGGGTTTTGTGAGAGGAAAGATGAGAGTAAAGATGTTCAGAATATCGGGGAGCGTAAAGATATCTTAACCAACATAGTTATACGTATAGGAATAAATATTACATTAACAAGTGCATTAATGGAAGGTATAGCATTTAGGCGAAGACTTAAATTTGGTGGTTAAGTAGTTAAGAAAAACCATTAATGAAGTTAGAATGAACATTAAGGTTGAGGAGAGAGAAAGAATGAAGAATACACTAATCTAACATGTATATGATCACTCATTCTTATTATATTAGGTTTCATGAATGTGTAATTAATGTGGAATTATGATCATGTTATTAGGAAATTCAAATCCCGGTGAGGGAAGTTCAAGACCGAACCGCTAGGTGATTCGTGAAAAGGTAAGCAACACGACTTCAACAATCCTTGTTGTATGCCTTTGATTGTGAAATGTTGGTTTGAGTGTGACATAATTTGATGAGTGCTTGTAGATTGATTATAAGATTATGAGATACGGAATGCGATGATTTCGTATGTTGTTTCGGTTGATTTGCTATGATCGGTGATGTGTAGTATGGAAAGGTTGAGGTTGCTTATTTGTGTACTTATGCTTGTTTGCTGTACATGATGACTTGATGAATTGGTGAGAATTGTGTTGATAATGCGTGTTGTTGAATACATCATTGGATGTAAAGTATAGCATGAACTTATACTGATGCCTTGTAAGGTTATGTGTGGCTAAGCTACGAATATGTTGAGCTTGTGGTTGAATTCTATATTTGAGGGTGTAGCATGGCATGAACATACATGATTGTACTATATCGTTTATGCATATACCATTCATGCATGTTGGGCTCATAGGGAGCAATTGACTAAAATGATGGCTCGTGATGAGCATTGAATTGAGGGAGTGGTTATGGCTTTTGGGAGCATAATTTAATGGATAGTATCTATTATATACTATATCGGGCATAGTGAAAAAGACTCGATACTTTTAAAAGTAATCGGGCGTGCCTGGCCGAGTAAGGGCGTTATTCAGGCCAAGTAAGGGTGTAAATCTGTGGTCCATAGTAATTTATAACCACATACTCCCAGCCGATGAGGCCTTTTTGCAAACATCAATAATAAGGCCAAATAAGGGCGTAATTAAAAAGATTTGATAACATGAGAAACCATGTAGGGAGATGCATTAGCATTCACTCATTCATGCCAATTTGGATTGTAATGTTTCTCATGTGTTGTAAAGAAGCTTGAAGCTTGTGATTGAGGTTATTGGTGTGAAATGATGAATGATTGTATCCTTACCTTGATTTCATGAAAGGATATGATTGATTGTTGAGATGTGAATATTTATGAACCATGCTTCATTGTATGAATGAAACCTTATGAGTGGTGAATTGTTATATAACTTATAAATGGATTGAGCTATGTTATCTTATGTAATATAATATGATTATGGGTTGATATTATAAGTTTGTGGGATTGATTTTCAGAATGCTTAGAATTATGATATTGTATACTTAAGATGTTAGGGTTGACATGTTTGGAAAATTAGCTAAGGATGGATGAAATTTGGCTAAGTCTGGCAAGCAGAAACCTAGTCACGAACGCGACTGATCCTAGTCACGATCGTGACTGGTCGGCTGAACCCAAAAAATGGAAAGGTTCAGCCAGCATGAATGTGACTGACACCAGTCACGATTGTGACGGGTCTTCCGAACACCAATATTGGTGAGTGAAATCAGTCACGAACATGACTAAAATCAGCCACGAACGTGACTAAAATAGTCACGAATGTGACTGATCTGTTGATCACGTTTGAGCTAAGGTTTTAAGGGTTTTGGCTAGGGTTTGAGGGAGTCACGAACGTGGCTCAATGTAACAATGAACATGACTACCCTTCTGACTTCCTAAAGATTGAAAAATGGAGGAGTCAGGAACGTGACTCATGGGAGCCACGAACGTGACTACCCTACTGACCTTCTAAATGTTGAAAATTCAAGAAGTCACGAATGTGGTTGACTCAACCATGATCATGACTGCCTATCTGTTGGTCAAATACTTGAAATTTTAGGTGTTAATAAATGATCAATATTGTCTAAATGTTAAAGTGTACCTCAACGTTCAAGAATGTTCATGAGGGATTTATGTTAATTTCTATAACCTATGTTCTTGGCTTACTAAGTGTCAAAACTCACAGGTGTTTCATACCTATCGTGTGGTCAGGAATTTGAGGGGTAGACTTTTGGACGTGAAGGTGGGTATGGTGTTGCTCCGACTCAGACTTGGCAAAAAGAAGAATCGAGGTGGGCTGTGCACTGTACTTGTATTTGTTGTCTTTGTACATGATAGGAGATACATAGTGCATACTCATATTTTGTTAGATTATTATCGAAATAGGATCATTTTGATTCTTTTTCTTTCATAACCTTAACTGTTTTTTACACCTCTTATTTTGTTTGGAGTATGTGCCTTCGCAAAACCTTATAATCGTTCTTGAATGAAATGAGATGTACATATTTATGAAGTACAAGTTTGTTTTAATTTCCTTTATTTTTTTCTCAAAAATTTTTATATCAAAACCTTTGATTTCCAAGTTCGAGTCTCACTTGACGGAGGGAAGAATATACGTAAGTGGTAGTCGAATTTGGGGGTCACCTTTAGTGGTATGAGAGCCTAGGTTGTTAAAACCTCAGTTCTTGAAATCATGGGTTTTACTTTGGTTTTCCAAACTTGTTTTTACATTGCATGCTTGCTTGAGATTGGAATTGTACATTGTATTTCCATAGTGTCTAAATGGTTTCCTTTTTCTTAAATTAGAATGGAGGAAGGACAAGGTGAGAGTGCATATGAAGCTGCCGGTTCTCTCGAGTCGGTACAGGGGAATGTGAATGCCCCTATTGAAAGTGAGCAAGCACCCTCAAACACAAGCCCAAGCTCAGCCTCGGGCTGTACAACAACTCCTAGATCTTATAGGAGCGTTTGTGAGGGAGCAGTTGTTTGAGCTCAGAAAGTAGCTATTGATAAAAATTATGAGCAAATCCAAAAGTTAGGAGGCAAGCCTTTTTCTGGCACGGCTAATCCCTCAGTTGCCAAAGATTAGATGAGGGACACAGAGCGAGTTCTGAGGAGGATGTAGTGCACCTCTGTGCAAAAGGTTTTGTACGCTATATTCTTACTGGAGGGTAAAGCGATCAATTGGTGGGAAATGGTCCATAGAAGCTTGGTTGAGCCTCTTATTATGACATGGGAGGAATTTTAGAAGGCCTTTGCTGAGAAGTACACCCCACTGGTGTATAGAAGGGAGAAAAAGGCTGAGTTTCTAAAGTTAAAACAGGGGGATCTCTCTGTAGTTGACTATGAGGTGAAGTTCACTCGTCTTTCTCGGTATGCACCAAAGGAGGTAGCTACTGATGAGGCCAAGAGAGACCGATTTGAAATGGGTTTGAAGAAAGAGATTAGTCTCTTGTTGGCTGTCTAACCCCCTACCTACTCAGCTCTATTGACAGCTGCTTTAGCAGCTGAGAAAGCTCTTGGCATAATAAAACTGCTAGAGGCTAAGAAGGCTAAGCATGAAGGAATCTCTGGTGAGTCTAAGAGTGTGAGTGCTTAAGGGTCTGGAGTGGCGAAATTTAATAAGTTTTGCAGCAGAGGAGCGGGCTCTGTAGGGACACCATTCTCGAGATGCAGTGAGCGGAGTGTCTCTGATGACCGGATAAGAGAGGATATGGTTTGCTTCTATTGCCAGAGGAGAGGGCATACAACGAAGAATTGCTTCCAGAAATAGAATGATGAATAAGTGCTCAGCGTTCCCAGAGTAGTGTGAGGGACAATCAAAGGAGTGCTGCTGGAAGTAGAGGCAGGGATCCCATTCTGGGCGAGCGGGATCACATTCCAGAAGTTCTCGTCCTTACCATCCACCAGCAACCACAGCACTGCAGACTAGAATGTATGTCATATCCCGAGCTGATATGGTGGAGGAACCTAATTTCATCTCTGGTACAGTTTACATTTTAGATCTTCCTATTTATATGCTCATAGATTTGCGTGCATCATGTTCCTTTATTGATTACGATCATGCTTTAAAATTTAATGTAGGGGTAGAGGCTCTAGACTCTGTGATAGAGTTGTCAATGCCGTATGGGGAGATAGTTTGAGGGAAAAAGGCGGTGAAATCATGCCCGATTGTGATAGGCGATCGTGAATTTCACGTAGATTTGGTGGTGATCCATCTCGAGAATTTTGGATTGATTTTGGGCATAGATTGGCTTTCGAAACATCAAGCCATGGTAGACTATTTCTCGAAGGATGTGTTAATTGAGGTCGAGGGGCGTAAGGAGATATTATTTGTAGGAGAGAAAAGAGTAATACCCTCTTGTCTGATATCCGCCGTTCAAGCCATGAGCTTAATGAGAGAAGGGTACGAGGCGTATCTAGCTAGTTTGATAAACAATATGCAACTCAGTGTTAGAGTGTCCAAAATTCCAGTAGTGTACGAATACCTGGACGTGTTTTTGGAGGACCTTCCTAGACTACCTCCCAGTCGAGAAGTAGATTTTGAGATCGAAACTGTGCTCGGAACAGCTCCGATATCAATAGCACCTTATCGAATGGGAATTGAAGTAGCTGAAAAAGCAGCTAGAAGAACTGCTCGATAAAGGGTTCATTAGACCTAACATTTCTCCGTGGGGAGCACCAGTTTTGTTATTGATAAAGAAGGATGGGCGTATGCGGTTGTGTATTGACTACTGCCAACTGAATCGGGTGACGTTAAAGAATAAATTTCTATTGCGCAGAATTGATGATCTGTTGGATCCGTTGAAGGGCGTAGTGGTATTTTCAAAAATCGACTTAAGGTCAGGATATTGGCAATTGAGAGTGGAGGATAAGTCAATACCAAAGACAACATTCCGAACTAGGTATGGCCACTTTGAATTCATGGTGATGCCATTCGGATTGACTAACGCTCCAGCAACATTTATGACCCTAATGAAAAAAATCTTCCAACGCCTTCTCGATACTTTTGTCGTTGTTTTCATTGATGATATCTTCATTTATTCAAAGAGTCGAGAGGAGCATCTTAGGGTTACATTACAAATATTAAGGGATAGGCAAATGTATGCAAAGTTCTCTAAGTGTGAATTCTGGCTAGAGGAAGATGCATTCTTAGGTCATGTGATCTTAGGACATGGTGTTCAACCAGATGCATAAAAAATTAAGGCAGTGGAGGAGTGGAAAGTGCCAAAAAATGTGACGAAAATTCGTAGTTTCCTCGGGTTAGCAGGCTATTATAGACGGTTCATTCAAGATTTTTCCATTTTGGCGAGACCC
>CANYCX010878794.1:0-12243 GCA_948193385.1 Breynia disticha f. nivosa | reverse complement strand
TCCTCTCATAAATCACCATTTTCATGAATCTAAACTATGAATTAACACCAAAAATTGCTACAAATGCTTAGTATACATACTAAGCTTCTTAAACAACCATTTTTCATACAATTTGGAGCTAAAATGAAGGTTTTATGACCTTCCAAAATTAAGCACAAATTTCATACGGGATTTTCAATTGGTTTCAAGAAAACTGACCAAATAAGAGCTCCCAAGTGGTTCCTTAAACTCCTAACTCCAAGTATTTGCCATGAATTGATGAGTTTGAGTTCGAAAATGGAATTGAAATGGAAGTGGAACAAGCTTTCGTACGAAAGGGAAGAAGAAAGAAAGAGGAAAGAAAGAAAAGAAAAGAGGAGGAGGGTTTTGAGGAAAAGTGTCGGGTGAGTGGGTTTTAAATACTTTAAATTTTTAAATTTCAAGTCGTATTGAGTCCATTTCTCTTTGTAATTTATTTACCCAAGACTCAAAATAATTTTCTGATTTCGAATTTCTCGAAATTCATTACTTAATATAATTGTTTCAATATTCCCACTATTTATTTCTTAGCAAATATTTATTTACTTTATTGCAAAAAATTTATACGTATTTTTACATATTTATACGTATTTTTACTGTATTTTATTGTATTTTCAGGATGTTACAAAAACAGTGAATTGTGGCTCATTCTGACCAACTACAAGGTTTTGCCCGTGTACTTTTGCTCTTGTCTTTGTAGCACGCCATTAGTGGCACACAGACATTTGCTCACTACACGGGCAAATCCGTGCACTACTCACCTCATTTTGCTCTTGTCCGTGTAGCATGCTAGTAGTGGTACACGGACATTTGCTCACTACACGGGCAAGACTGTGTACTACTCGCCTTGTCCGTGTAGTACGCCAGTGGTGAATCAGTTGCAGGACACAACATTTTCCTCACATTTCACTAACTTCATAATTCCATATAATCTTTCAATTTACACCTTCAATAAATAAACTCATCAAACTACACATAACACAACTTAAGCACAATCACATATCGTTAATCCACATTTGGCAAGTCAAATACATTTCCACTCAAAATTCTTATGTAAATCATATAAACATAAAACATAACTTCTATTAAGCACAATACATTCGTGGAATGCTTGACAATTCAATATAATAAACTACACCTTATTCAATATATGGTACCATTCTTCATTTACACATAATCATGGTCACTAAACATGCCATTTTCTATCAAACCACACCTAAACACAATCCAAGTAACCCATCCAATTCATTCACTCCAACATATACTTAAGGTGCCATATATTTAATTTCATGGTACAAAACACATTCATTCACACATCCATACCAAATCCAAATCCACATAATTTTCATGGTTATGAATGAATGCTTTCAAATGCCTCTTAATGCAACATTTTATGATTCTAGACACTGACTTTCGTTTATGCCATTATTTGGCCATTTCTTTAAGACGTTTGCAAACAGGCCTCGTCGTCCGGGACTATCGTGGTTATAATTACTATGGTCCATAGATTTATATGCCCATACTTGGCCTAAATAATTGCCTATACTTGGCTAGGCATGCTTAGACACTAAAAAGTGAACTGAGACCTCCACTGTACCCCGGTATAGTACATATTAAATACTATCCGTTAAATTATGCTCCCAAGAGCCATAACCATTCCCTCATATTCAATTACGCTCCCAAGAGCCGCATTATAAACAAATGCTCCCATGAGCCCAAATGCATGCATGATATATATATGAACAATCATGCATTTTCAAGCCATGCTACAACATTAAATGTGCAGAATTCCAACCACAAATAATCTCATCCAAGCTTCAGCATAGCTACCCATATTCATTCCAAACCACAACATGCATTCCAGCTATACTTCACATTCACCAATGTCTCAATAGTCGTCTAATCAACACAATCTCATCATTATTCATATGAATATGGTTCATAGACAACATATCATCACACAAACCATCAACGGATGTTCAAGCTATACACTACATTCAAAAAATGTACATCAATACCATTATCAATACAACACTCTCAAATCATCAAGTAAAACCATTGAACATAGCATATCAATACCCTACTTAAGAAACTTACCAAAGCAACGATACTTCAAACCGAACTTTGCATTAGAAAACCCAATCAAGTCACTTTTACCTTCCCACCTTTAAACACCGATTTTAAGTACCTAAACAATGAATTATCACCAAAAATGATTACCAAAGGATAGTACATACATTAAGTTTTCCAACAAGCCATATTTTGCTCAAATTGGAGCTTGAATGCATGAAATATTGCGTCAGAATGTCCAGTATGCATGAAAAACGGGATTTCAAGATTCATTACGAAAGAACTTACCAAATTACATGCTCTAATCGATTCTAGAACTCCCAAATGCCAAGATTTGATGAAGATTCGGGATTGGTTAGGGTTTTCGATTTTGGAATGGAATTTGGAAGAAGAAAACGTGAAGGATGAGAGAGAATGTGAAGGAAGAGAGAGATATGCACATGGTATATATAAGCTTTCGGTTTTTGACGATTTTACCCCCGATCACACTAATCTATTATTCTCTCATTTTTTCTTTCCTGATCGACTTAAACACACCCGATTTTTATTTCACAATTAATTCTACACCTTCTACCGAAACATTAATTAAAATAATTTTGCGAAAAATTTATGTACTTTTTTATATATTTATTAAAATCTTATTATTATCGAATTTTTAGGACGTTACAAAAGATTTGATCATACCTCTATAGAACTTTCTATCAACCAATTTTCCTTCCTTATCTTTGTTAAGCTTCAATGTCGATGACAATGGGGTGCTCATTTCTTTGTAATCATGTAGTTGAATTTCTTGATAAACTCCTTGGTGTACTTAGTTTGATGGATAATAATTCTTTCTTCATGTTTCTTTATTTGAAGTCCAAGAAAGAATGAAAGCTCACCCATCATTCTCATTTCAAACTCACATTTCATCAAAGAGAAAAGTTTCTCACACAAGGAGGAGTTATTATCACCAAATACAATATCACCTGTATAAATTTGACAAATAAGAGTATCATTTTTTTCTTTTGATAAAAAGAGTATTATTTACATGACCCGTTTCATAGCCATGTTGGATAAGGAAAGAGATTAACCTCTCATACCGTGCTCTAGAGGCATGCTTTAGCCCGTATAATACCTTGATCAACCTGTACACATGGTCATGATGATCTTTCTCTTCAAATCTAAAGATTGCTTTACATACACTTCCTCTTAAATGATAACATTGAAGAAGGCACTCTTCACATCCATTTGATATAACTTTATTTTCTTATGAGCCATAAATACATAAAGCAATCTAATTTCTAAAAGTCTTGTCACTAGTGCAAAGGATCCTTGTAATCCAATCCTTCTTCTTGATTGTATCCTTAAGAAACTAATCTTGACTTCTTTTTGACCGAATTACCACCTTCATCGCTTTTGATCTTATGAACCCGCTTTAAACTAATAATTGTGTTCCCATTAGGTTTAAGAACTAGCTCTCATACATTACATTGCTTGAATTGATTCAAATCTTCTTGCATAGCCTCACACCACTTTAAACCAATAAGGCTTTGCTTATATTTATTGTTTCTATAGTTATACAAAAGCAAAATTGCTTTGAAACTCATTTATAGCTCTCCTAATCTGTACTCCATCTTTCACTTTCCAAATCACTTTGTCAATAAGATGTTCTCTAACCCTATTCTAATATTTTTCCAAATTTACATAAGTCTCATTTTCACTTTTTATCTCATTTTGTATCACAACCGTCTTAGATGTATTATTAGGTTCTTGACTATTGTCCAATGAAGATTCACCTACATCACAATTATCAATAAAAAGCAACCTACCTCGGCAATGAGATCATACCATCAAATTTAACATGAATTGATTATTTTATAACATTATTTCATATTTTAAGAATTATATCAGCTTTACTATGACTAGAATATTCTAAAAAGACACCTACATCTAATTTAGCATAAAATTTAACATGAATTGATTCTTCTATAACATTAATTCTTGTGTTGAAAATTATGTAAGCTTTAATATGAATAGAATATCCAAAAAAAAGATACCTACACTTGATTTAGTATAAAATTTTGCCAAGCTATTTTTACCGTTATTCAAAACAACTACTTCACAACCAAATAGATGGAAATAAGAAATATTAGGTTTCTTAACTTTTTAAAATTCATAAGGAGTCTTCATTTAGCCTCTTCTCAAGTGAACTATATTGATGGTGCAGCATGTTGTATTCATCACTTCGACCAAAAAATACTTTGGAACGCCATACTGATTTAGCACAGTCCCACACATGTCCACCAATGTCCTATGCCTTCTCGCCACTGCTTCATTCTATTGAGGAGTTCGAGGAGCCAAAAAATTATATTCTATTACAAACTTGTTGCACCAGTCCTCAAATGGTTTGGACTTGAATTCTTCCTCATGATCTATTCTAATTGTAATGATGGAAATTCTCATTTCATTTTGCACCAACCTACACCACTTTGTAAATTCATTGAAATTATTACTTTTATATGTAAGAAAGAATACCCAAATAAATCTAGAAAAGTCATTAATAATCATAAGAGCATATAAATTCCCTCATAAGCTAACATGTCTAGATGGACCAATCAAGTCCATATGAATCAATTCTAATATTCTTAAAGTGCAAATTTCATTCTTAGGCCTAAATGAACTTCTAGAATGTTTAGCTTTAATGTGTAGTTCACATAGGTGATCTTTATTATATTTAACTTAGGTAATTCTGAAACTACATTATTTTACATTATTTATAGCCAATTTAGAGAATAAGAACAGTGGAGCATGGCCTAATCTTCTATCCCACAAATATACGTTACCATCTCATATGACTAAAAAAATTTAATTGAATGAAGACTCAAAAAGAAAATTCACTACACAATCACTTTCATGCCTAACACCAACAAATGCAATTTTATCATCCTTAGTAAAAATATAGTGTGATGATCAAACATAACAACGTAGTCTAAATCACATAATTGAGACACTCAATATGTTATGTTTAATACCATCAACAAGCAACATATTTTTTATGGTAGGTAAAGGTTCCTTACCCACTTTACCAAACGTAAAAATTTTACCTTTTTTGTTGTCTCAAGAGATTACATGACCTTCATTTCTATGTGATTAAGGAAAACAATTCTTGTCTTTACTCATGTGTCTTGAGTAACCACTATTAATGTACAAAGACTAGTGGTCTTTTCCTTCCTTGGAGGTGCCTACAAGCACAAATTTAATTTCTCTTGATTGGTACTCAAGCTAAATTGGGTCCATATTGGTTAGCCAAATACACTATAATTTTCACAATGGTACCTTTATGAACCTA
Source organism: Breynia disticha f. nivosa (assembly GCA_948193385.1). Lineage (NCBI taxonomy): Eukaryota > Viridiplantae > Streptophyta > Magnoliopsida > Malpighiales > Phyllanthaceae > Breynia > Breynia disticha. The sequence continues at coordinate 6,824 of CANYCX010878794.1, read as the reverse complement.
AATTTTCTTAATCTTAATTATTTTTCAAGGAGATAAACATGAATGAGTATTATGATTTATTTTCAAGAATTTATCCCATCCAAGAACATTAAAGTTCAAAGGGTTAACTTTATGGTTAGCCTTGTTAATTAGAGGTTGTTCATTTTCAAACTCATCACATCCCAAACCATATCTAGACAATGTATATCCTTTCATTTTCAATGTTTTCTCAAACTTTTCATTTCCATTTGTATATTTGCCTATAAGATCATTAAACTCTACCTTATTATTCTTAAGTTAACTTTTAAGTCTTTCACATTCAAGAAAACAATTAAAGTGATCATTAGCATTATTCACTATCAAAAGTAACTCCTCATTTTCGTTCTCAAACATTTTAATTCTCTTCTTTAATGCCTTATTAGCCTCAGTAGCATTAACATAATCAACATTAAGAGCCTCAAAATCATTAAGGAGTTCATCATAATTTGAGTTAAGGTTTACCTCACTCTCATGATCGCTAAAGTAAGTTTCATGAGCTATAAGGAAAAGATTGTTCTCTATTTTCTTGTCATCATCTTCCTCATCATCACTCCCAGTTGTGATGCATGCTTCTTTTGCCTTTCCTTTTGTAATTTCATGTGGAGCTTTGGAAGATGGAAGGTGGCAATCTTTTTTATGATGCATTAATCTCTCGCAATTGTAGCATGCTTCACTATTCTTTTCTAAGATTAAGGAAGAGCTTTTCTTGTAATTGCCTTTGTCATCTTTCCATAAGTATTTGTTTCTTTTATCAAGGAGTGTCTTGAATCTCCTCACATTTTTTGTACAAAGTAAAACCTCTTCATATTCATGCACATTTATTTCATAATTGCTCACTTCGTCACACATCTTCAATACCAAATTATTTTCCTTGCCCTTAGACCTGATCTTTAAGTCTCAAGACTTTAGGACAATCTCATAGTTTAAAAGTCATCATGCTAACTAGTAGGATCAATTCAAGATGATTTTGGTCCTTACACTCCATAATTTTCATAACTGTTGCATCTTATCCCTTCGAAAATGACCACAAGATCTTCTTGACCCTGTCACTTTCAACAACAGATCTACCAAAAGGAGCAAGACCACTAGTAAATTAACAAATTGATCAAACATAGAAGTTATACCTTCATTGCCCTTCATAGTGAACAATTCAGCTTGTTGATTTGTGTCTCCTTGACTTGGTTTGTTCCTTAAGAAGTTACTTATAATATCTTCCAAATTACTTTAGCATTCTCACACGATGCAATTCGATTCAAACCCTCTAAATTCAATGCACGATACAACAATTGAATTTCCTTAGAGTTGGCTTGTTAGTTCTATAATCATCCTCATTGTATTCACTTTCTCTCTTAACTTTTCCATCAAAAGTTTTAAGAACATAAGGACCAATAGAAATCACCTTCCATATCCACATGTCTTATATTTGATAAAAATATCCATTTACTTCTTCCACATCATGTACTTTGAGCCATTAAAGAATGAAGGCCTATTTATTGTGTGTATATATTATTCGTTATTACCACTTAAATTCAATGTCATTCTAAATCTTCTACATGTAGGATGTTAAACCTTTAAAAAGGGCCCTACTCTGATACCAATAGATACACATACGAGAAGGGGTGTTGAATTGTGTATTCACCATTTCTCATTCTTTGTACAAATTTTGCTGAACAACTAGTAGCAACACAAAAATAAACAAAATAAGAACACCATAACTTATAGTGCCTTAGATCTAACTCGCCTACGACCACTACCATAGTACCACTAGTAAGTATTTTTAACCCACATTATATTGTTTTCGTAAATACAATCACTTTCTAGGTAGGTGAGAAATCTCACAGCACAACCTATAAAAGGTTCTAACCACAACCCAAAGTATAATTTATGCAATATTATAAACCCAAACACACTATTTTAACAAACCAACAAAAACAATGATCTTTCCACACAATTTCTCAAATTTCTAAAATACAAATAGAAATCAAATGACTCATTTGAGAAATCTTACAGTAAATGAACCAATAAAATCCTTTTCCAATCTTGAAGTTTAAAGCATAATCTTGGGTTGAATGCTCTCAAATAGTTGTTTCACACTTATTTCTTATTTTTTAGGTCTTATTTTGATGTTCAAATATACCCTCATTTTTTAATCATTCGTTAGACACATAAAGTGTATGTTTCCCAATGAAACATTGTCTTTATTTCTACTGTGAGCTACTCAATGACGTATGTTACTCTCCCTCATAACATACATTGTTATTGTCAGTGTAGAATGCATGCCTTCTTTCTGTGTAGTTTGATCCGAGCGTCCACTTTGTCTACGTATCGTTCCAGTGGCTTTTAGTTGAAGACCATTTTCCATAATGTACATTACAAATTTCCTAATTATTTTATACTTTAAATAATTTAATAATTAGTAAGTAAATTTCAATAAATTTTTTTCACAAAATATTTCGAACAATTTAAACTCCCAACTCATAAAGAAAACTTAAGTGCCGGTGTAAGTAAAACATTTCCATAAGTTCATATTCTTTAGCTCAAATAAGTATAGCAACTAGATAAATTATTGTGCCGAAGCAAAATAAATAAAATTGTTTACAGGACCAAATGAGAAAAAATCTAAAATCATTGTTTAACAAAGTTAGTTCAAAAAATTATGACCAAGTGTCAAAATCTGAATAGATGGATCATTGTCGACCTACTAGCATCAAGTTCCAACCCAAAATGTGAAAGTCGATGGCAACATCCACGTAAGAACTCTCAATGCTCCTTCTCAATCAATTTAACAAAAAAATCAAAAGAAATGATTACTATACTTAGTAAATGTATAAACCATAACACTTCTGACTATATAAAGTATAATACAATCATTTGTTCTTATCAGTCAAACAATTAATGTTATTCCTCTTATCATCTTCAATGTTTGCATACATTACGATCTTTGATACCTCATTTATAAGTCTCGTATAGATATGTGTTTTCCTAAAGTTTTATGAATGGAAAATACATATTCTTCCATTTAGTTGTGTTACACGGCCTAAGACAAGGTTTGCCTAATCCATGTCTCAGCCGGTGAACTAATGTGGAAAATAATTCTTGTTACATATTCTATTACATGATTGTGTCTCGTAATGTGTAATCTTCTATGGCCATTAAATTATAGTCACTTTAGCATGTCATAAACATCATAACCACATTATAAAAATCATCTATTAATAATCATATAGCATATTTCTTATTTGACGAAAGCACCCATTTTCATCATTTTAATCTCATTACATAATCATTCAACATATATTTTTATATTTCCAATTTATCACTCCCATAGTGCATCATCAACACAAAGATTAAATCATGATTAACACTATATTTCTCAATCATAAATCTAACTTCACTAAATATTCAGCTAATTATATCACTATAACACATTTTTGCTTTTCCATTAACCATGAATGCAAGATGTTATGAATGTCATTCAATTTGTAGCCCCTAGTGTCCAAATCATCATATGTACCCTTAGTATCCATTATATACAATTGCAATCCTTGGCATCTTGTGGCATGAGCTCTTAGCTCTAATGTACATATCATACTAATGCACCCCTTAGTGCCCGAACCTAGTACACCCTTGGTATCTCTAATATGAAAATTCATGACTTAAGCCCTTGGCTCTAACACATATTCTTTTTTTTCACCCTTTTGTGCCAAATCATCTTATACCCCCTTGGTGCCTCTAATGCAAACTGCAAAATGATCTATTGAAATGAAATGCATAACATTAATAACTAATCTCAATCATACATTTTTCAAAGTATTAAAGTTCAAACTCCCATGACCCCAAACATCTATATCGTGATTTAATGTCCATTAATTCAAAACATCACCTCATATCATCATTGTCAAATCAAATCAAATCAGCCGTTCATTATTCATCATATATCATTAAGTCACTTTTCTACATTTCTCACCAAAACATCATTCAATTTCATATTGTCATAATCATCACATAAATTCAAACCACACAAATCATTATTCAAAAAACTAACCAAAAGCATATAACTTCATATCTTCAAATTTGATTTCACATTACTTCAATCAAGTATAAATTTCAACAATTACAAAAAAATCACAATCAAACACTTATTTTTTTTATAAGAATCAATTCATTCAAGTGTAATTACATTTTCACAAGCAATTTAACCAATATGTTTAACTATGTAAGATACAAACTATAGTTGAGTATGAGATAGAATATCAAATTATCTCATCTCCAAAGAGATAAGCATGACTCCTTGACACTCGCTCAAGTGCCTTTGCGTTTCTGCATACTGACATTATTTAGCACAAAAATTGTGTCAGAACACATTTCTTCCAAAATCTCATTCCCAAAATGAGTGTCAAAATCATGCAAACCAAGTTTTAGTAGTGTTTTGTAGTTACATTGTAACGCCTCAAAAATTCAACGAAGAAATTACAATAGTTCGGCAGAAAAACGTCGAAGGTTCAGTCTGAAACGGCCAATGAATGGCCAGCTAGGCCGTTCCATAACCTTTTCTTGTTCCAGGTCGTGTGAAATGACCACTCCCGTGGCTGTTTGGCCTTTGTTGGCAGGTTACAAATTTAAGACGCGAGTTATAACGAGGAGAGAGAAAAGAAAGGGGTGTTCAACCTAAAACCCTCCCAAACCATCCCAAATCTTTCCTTCACCTTCAAACCTCAATCCTAAGGCCTTTACACCCAAAAATCTACTAAGAAACACCCACATTCCATCAATTATCCCCTCTCCATCGTCTTCTCTGCACATTTATGTTGAAGGAAAGAACAAGATGAGTAATTCCTCTAGCAATCTGAACGAATGGGTAAAAATAGGTACATTGTATGGGGTTTTGTTGGGTTTTTATTGTAGAACAAGATTCTACAAACCTTTAAACTTGAAACCTAGATTTTGGCTAGGATTGAAGAGTTAGGGTTGTTGGAAAATGGGTGTTTTGTAGAAATAAGAGAGAGGGTAGGGAATTTAACTTGAATTTGTGAATAATTAGTAGAATATGGTTACATTGTGTGTAGGGAACGTTATTCGGGACACGAGTAGGAGATCGGGCCACGAATTGGTGCTTGGAATGCGAGGTAAGTTATTTCATGCCACTTACTTGTTGTGTTTGGCTTGTTAATGGCTAATTCTTGTATGTATGATGTTCCTGATGTAAAATGGAAATGAATTGGGGCTTGACAAGCATGTAAATGTATGGTATACAAGTGAATGCTTAATAATGAGAGTGGTTTTACTTGAATGGTCGCTTGGTAATGATTGTTATTAGTTGTGTGGTTATGTTGTTGCGAAATGGGTTCTTAGGAACCAAATAAGTGGACATTGTCGGTTTACTTTGTGACGCCCATTTTTGTAAAGTTCATTTTCAATTAAAACAAATTTTTGCACTATATTTTTTTTCTTTTTAAAACATAAGTTGTTGAATCAAAACCAAAACTGAAATTTACATCCCATTTACCTAAATCTTAATTTGAAATGCGGAAGCGGGAACGCATTTTATATGTTTATGTTAAGAAAATAGTTACACTAGTACTTGTATAATTGCCTAACCATCTACACACAATCATCTTTTAACACTGGGAGCCCGACCTTCAGTGTCGCATTGCTAGCATCGCCAATAAATCGTCACGTCCCTGATACTTGTTACTCTGAACATATTTAATAGCAAAATAGAAGGTGAGTATTGAAGAATACTCACTAAGAAATCCTTATTGGCTATTAAGCTGCATGCGCAGGGAAAACCTCGGCCTGCCCGGCCTTAGCCTCCTCCAATTTCACTATAAATTAGGTACTTTATTTCACTCAACATAACAGCAATCCAAACACTTTATTTTTTTTATTCTTTCTTAAGCCAGTGCAAAGGTAATGGCAAGGGAGACGGTATAAATCGCAGTTCTCTAACCATTTCCCTTTGGTAGCCCGTAACTCACTAATCAATTATTTCATAATTTATACACAATAAATACCAACACATATCATTCATCAATCTGCAAGAATTTTAGTTTCAGATGAAGCGAACGGTTTAGGAAACGGTTTGGAAAAATGTTCCCAACCCTTTTGCTTCTTCTGACCGGATTGGAAAGCATCTGAACGGGATTGCGAACAGTTTGGTAACCCATTCCGCAACCCGTTCGGGTGTTCTGACTTATGCAGTTAGGTGAAACGGTTTATGGAACGGTTTGGTTCAAACCGTTCCACAACCCGTTTGGGTGTTCTGGAACCCAATCCCTGTCGAATGGTTTGGGAAACGGTTTGGGTCAAACCGTTTCTCAACCCGTTTGGATATTCGAAAACCCACTCTTACTGCAGAACGGTTTGGGAAACGGTTTACCAAACCGTTTCCTAAACCGTTTGGCATGCCCTGCACACCAAACAGCAACACTTCTATACCGATTCCATATTCAAACATAATGTCCTTCACACATACCATTCACATTATACATTCATACATTTTTACACAAGCTCATCACAACAACACACCAACCCACTACTACATACACAACAATCAAATTTCACATCACACTCACATTCATCTTTTCACAAATTCCACCGCATGAGATTATAACATACTGACCAGAAATTTTCCATTTTTAACTTCCATATGAATGCAACACAATGTATGCTAATGTAACCTACACAACATGCATGCCTCGGGGTCTTAAACTGTTTATCGTGCACGTGAGAGAGTCCACTCTCATAAGTTGGCAATTCCCAACATTGTAACAATTCGTGATGTTACCACACACATTGTAACAGTT
>CANYCX010878323.1:0-19376 GCA_948193385.1 Breynia disticha f. nivosa | reverse complement strand
AAACGTGAATATGGTGGTGAATGAGGAAGAGCTTATGTTTAGCTATATATATATATATATATCACAAGTTACCGTTTTACCCCTGGCTTAACTATCGGCCATTCTTTTCATTTTCTCTCTCCCGGTTACAACTTAACATTTCCATTTTTATTCTTTAATACCTTCCACACATTTCCATCATTTAATAATTTATTTTAATTCGCGAAAATTGTATTCGCATTATTTCCGAAATAATTATAATATTATTAAAATTCTTAAAAATGGAGGGCGTTACACTTTAAGTGCCCTTATCATTGATTATTAAATAATAGTGAAACTCTATTACGTGCTTTGAAATTACTTCCAAATCACATCACTTTTTAATTAAAATTATTTTGGATAGAAGATAATGAAAATCAATCCTCAACCTTATTTTTCTCCAATGTGGGATAGCCACTTATAGTATCCTTACAATCTACCACTTCGTTAGTAGTAGGTGGTAATCATATTAGTTTAGTTTAATGCATTTAATGGGTGTCCTTTGAGCTGAACCTACCATTAATATGGGCATTTTAAAATTTTATAAAAAATAACGGTTGATATACATTAAATTAAAATTTCATCAATGATAAAAAATACACTATACACATTAAACTAAGTTGGCTTAATCAATACATTTACCATGAGCTTTAGCAACACATTAGGTCGTCTGCTACCTAAACACTTGACAAACATTAGGTTATAAGTTTTGACTGAAGTGACACCACTTCTTGTGTTTGGATAGATGAAGGTTTCACTAAGTAACATGAGCTTCATTAAGAGAAATGAGACTCATTCTCCTTTCCTTAAGCACAAGCTTGTGCTTGTTAACTGTTAGAAATTATAAATTATTATTACCTTTTTAAACCTTTGGTATTGCTAAAATTAGAGAAGGTTGGGTTCCTATTATTAGTGACAAATTGAAATTGCTTTAAGATCCATTCAGTCGTCGTAATTTTAATAAGATTCCTCATGAGTCCTTTAGTTAGCAGGTCATCAAGATTATTTTTTGAACGAACATAGACAATTGTTAGCATACCATCATTTAATAGTTGTATAACATATTCATTTTAGAACTTTGTTAGCCTCTAGAAAGGGGGTTTGAATAGAGGCTAGGAGAATGAATAATTTTTTCAAATTAAAAAAAAACAAGAAAGAATGCATGATTTATAGTGGTTAGGTGATCAATAGCTATGTCTACTACCTAAGATCCCATTTAGGATTTTAGCCTACTCTTGAATTTATACTTTTAAGTTAAGTGATAACTCTTACAATCAGTTGAATTTTGGTTCAATCAACCTTATAATATGTTTATGACTCAAATCCTACCAACACTGTAAGATTCTACCGATTTAGCATCCAAAAATTAGCATTTTGAACTGCAACCTACCATACCATCCACCTCATGCCAGAAACCCTAGTTTTAGGAATTTTGGTAGTTCTACAAGTCCAAACCCCAAACCAAAGTTGTACCAATCTGAGCAGCTAGCAGAGAGAAGATAAAGGTACCATAAGTAGGGAGGAAGGTAAAGTACTCTAGCATCAGAATAAGGATTTATAGATAAGACTCAAGAATCTAGAATATCAAATGAATCAAATGGCTAAACAGATGACTTCTCGACCTCAAATTGCTCTCATATGGAGACAAATTAAAAAATGCATGTCAAGTGATTCTGTTGAGGAGTGGAAACAAGATTGACATTGATTACCCTTTTATGCAGGACCTAGACAATACACTAGATGTGGTAGTTGATGGTAGTTGAGCTCAGATCAATTAAAAGATAGAGGAGCTTCAAAGAGGATATCATCAGAAGAAATAAAAGAAAGTTGTGGTTGATGTTGACTCATGCCAGAGGGATTAGGTTGTCTTCAAGCCTTGGATTCCTTTCCCTCAGAAACTTTAGAAAAAAGGCCTTGGATGTGCAGTTTGGAAAATTCATGAGCATTCTGAGGGAGATTTATGTGACACTTTCTTTCTTAGATTTGGTGACTCTGATGCCTACCTTTGTAAAATTCCTGAAGGATTTTATCACACATAAAAATAAATGGAGTAAAGAGTTGGTGAGCATGCACGAGGAAAGTTGCTCTACCCTTTCACATCACCTTCTAGCCAAAAAGAAAGATCCTGGGAGTTTCAAATGTATCATACGATAAGTAGAATAACTTATATAATCTATAAGAATTTCAATCCTTATTTAATCCCAAAATGAAGCCCAGGTAAATTTTGAAAAGTGCTCCTCCGACCTCGCTCGCGAAAATCCTCCTAAACCTGCACAACATTCAGCAACAACGAAGGTGAGTATATAAAAATACTTAGTAAGTGAAACCCTTGCGTGGTTAAGCTGAGGTGTAGGGGAACCTTCGGCCAATACGTGCGTGCTCGTGGAACACGAAACTGTATTCGCGCCTAAATTCTCTAATGGCTCGCCGTTTCCATGTCACATACAGTTTTAAAACTTCTCACACACAACACATCAAATCATGACACACATATTTAAATTGCTCATACTTAACTCAATCACAATTATACAATGAAGCCCCTTTTATCCAATATTATGACCATATTAAGAGTTTACATTCAAAACAGAACAACTTATTCAACACGCTCATAAATGATCCATATCATAGAGGTATATAACCATAATTCACTTTTCCTCATTTTCATATTTTCATACAATCTATATAATATTTATAAACTTTACATGTCAATATTAATCAATCAAGTCGCTACATAGTTATTCAAATAATTGTACATATCCACTTAATAACTCAATTTATATACATATACTTTATTCACGTTAGTGAATTTCATGAGTTTCGAATGAAGATACAACTAGGCCAAAAATACTCAATTTTTTAAATAAACATTTTAGCTCACAATTAGAGTGATGAACTTGACTCAAGAAGGTCACGAATGTGACACATGATTTCAACAACATATTGGATAGATTGCCAGTCACAAACGTGACTAGAATCAGTCACGAACGTGATTGGTTAGTAGCCAACTTCTTCCTTCCAAAGTACCAGTCACGAACATGACTGGAGGCAGTCACGAACGTGACTGAGATTGCAGCCACTTCAGATCACCAGTCATGAACGTGACTGAGGAGAGCCACAAACGTGAATGAGGAGAGCCACAAACGTGACTGTGATTGTCAGTCAATTCTCTCATCCAACAAGGTCATCACGAACATGATTGGAAGGAGTCAAGAACGTGGCCGTGATTGTCAGTCAATTCTCTCGTCTAGCAGGGCCATCACGAACGTGACTGGAAGGAGTCACGAACGTGACTGGTGGTCTGCCTCTATTCTTAGCATTTTTACACACCAACAACTCACAACAAAATTTCACATTTCACAACTAAGCCTTAACCATTCACAACTCAATTTCAGCACATTATCCACATCTATAATTAACATAATTATGGCATTAACCTCCTCAAGCACACAACACATTCTACCATTAACCATTTAACAATCTTCATCCAATTTCACAACCAACAACCAGCATATCAATGGAAATTTCAACAAATCCATACTACTCATAACATGGCATCAATCAACTCGATTCATCATCATATCATTCACTCTTTTAAAACATCCAACATCATAAGCATATAAAAAGCATACTCCACACTTATCTTAATACAAGCCATATTCTCAATAACACACAATTCATCCAATCAAAGATATAAAATCAAGACGCCATAAAGCATCATTCCAAATGTAACATTCAACGCCATTTAATCCATGCATCTTAAACATCAATTTGCAACTACCACATTTTCACAATCCATCATGCAACATCCAATTAAACATTCAAGCTACCACATTTGTGCAACTCATTCATATAAACTCACAAGTACCAAGCAATACCAATTCACATACCAAATCAAATTCATAACTTCATATTCAAAGGCGACATCAATACTTAAACATTTCACATATTTTCTAAGCAAGCTTACACAAGATCATACTCAACTGACATTCTTAACCATTTATACATTCATTTCACATACAAACTATAGTAAAACATTTCACACACGATAGAATCATCATATCCATAACCAAATCATAATCATACGCATCATCATATCATCCTTCATATAATCATCATCATAATCACATAAATGCATTTTCATTTGCTATCACACAAATAAGCACATTATATACAACATGATGAATGAGAATGCATGTCATCTAATGCATTCCTTAACATGATCACCCATGATCCCAATTAGACTTTAATTTGAGCCATTTCTTAGAAATAATGTTGACATTTGTAAACAGGCCTCATCGCCTAGGGGTATCGGTTATAAGGAAAATGGATCCATATAATTTTGTGCCCTTACTTGGCCATAATTTGCATACAATGTGCCCATAATTTGCACACAAAGTGCCTCGGTGTAGCATTTGTTAGATACTACCCATAATACGCTCCCAAGAGCCATAACCACTCCCTTATTCATTTTAGTGTATTAAACACTCACTCACTAAGAGCCCATTATCTCATTATATTTGCTCCCTATGAGCCCCAAATACGTGAATGTGATGTGCATGTTCCATAGAAACAATCATGCACTCATAAACCATTCCATACCATAACATAGCAATCTAATTGCAAGTTTCAACCTTCAATAAATCTCAACCAAAAATACCATCACCAATCAATTAAACATAGCCATCATAGGCATAACGACCATCATCCATAATTCTCATCATTTCCTCATAAATCATACAAGATCAGTATACATGCTTTATCAATCACATTCCTTGTTCATAACATAACCAAAAATTCACACATGTTCATTTCTATAATCGGCCAACTCGTGGCATACACCATCACACATCAATAATAACTCATACGAGTTCATTACAATAACCACAACACGCCCTAAGGTCACAATTTTATATAATTAATCACTTAAATCGCAACCAAACAAGATTACATATTTGAACATCTCAAGCTTTACTCACAATTTCTATAGGCCACATGCTTAAGAAACCCACACTTTTCACAAAGGATATACCATTTACATGCACCATTTGCCTTATACTAATCACTTCACACTCTCCAGCATCCATAACTTATTATACCACATAAGCATAAACACATAACCACACACTCATAGACTCATCTCATTATACCATTTTCTTATTCTTAAGTAAACTCATAAACAAACCACATTAGTTTTCCAAAACATCAATAGTACATTTTATAGAACTCTACCATCATCAATTTGCATTCAAGTATAATAAAAACACAAGTTCATCCAAGTTTCAAGAAAACCGCGTAAGGACCATTCAAGCATACCATTATTTTAAAACACATATGCACTAACATATGAACAAATGAATATTTAGATCGTACATTTAACCTAAACACGGCTAACGCTACAATTGTAAGTGTCATAGTGCACTTACCTCGAATCCAGCTAAGCTCGCCTTTCTAGCGACATTTCCACACAAATTCTGATTTTGTTTTTCCTAAAATATTTACACACACAAGATTTATATCAATCATCATTTCAACTTGTTAAACTCTTTTTCTTATTTCATATCCTTTAGTCCTCCTAATCCATTTTCTATTTCCCTTTTATTGTTTTACACACACACACACACACACACACACACATATATATATATATATATATATATATCAAAAATCTTATCCATGCCCCAAATTCTTATGAACTACATTCATAAGAATTAATTAAATAAAATCACAATTAAAATTGTATTGTATCTATAATTTCACCACATTCCAAAATTAATAACAATATTAATTTTAGTCTATGGTATCATGGGACTTTATTATTAACCATAATCATTTAAATTCCACCAAGTAAATTCCCCTTTAAAAGAAAACGACAATAGCCCTCTTTAATTCACAACCTACAAGACCTAATATTACTGAAATAATCCATTAAGAACAATCACAACACAACCTCCTCTAATTCATCGTATCAAGAAATGAATTCTCACTCTTTTAACATTTTAATTCTCTATAACGCCAACCTAAATAAATTACATTTTATAACCCAATCCATTATCACAAACATACAATCTTTTGCAAACCCGCCTAAAAAAATGTCGTCTCTTTTTCGACAGCCCCTTCTCGCTACGTCTATGCATCGTATTCCTGCAAAACTCAACTAACCCAATACAAACACATTAATCCCCATCTTAAAAAAATGGAAACTAGGGATTTCACACACACAAACCCAGCTCATCCGTTTAGAAGAATGACAAGTGTGCGACGGCCAGCGTGGTGGTGAGGCACGACCAGTGTACGACAGAGTGTGACCGTCATGACGGCTGGGCTCAGGTCGTGCGTCCGAATACAACAAAGAACGATGAGCCTCTTCTAGTCGTGTGGTGTTCGGGCAAAGGTGGCAAGGCACATAACTTGTCCATGCGATGGCCGAGAAGGTGCAAGGCTGTGCGCGGAGGAGAGGGGGTGGCAGTGCATGCGAGGGAGAAAGATCGTGGTGGCTGGAGGCTTGTGACAGTGTTAGAAAAGAGAAGAGAGAAGGCTGGAGGAAGGGAGATGGTGTTTGGGAAGGGGAAAAGAAAGAATGGGGGCTGGAGTGAGGGAGAGGAAGGACGAGTGTGAAGGAGCAAGGGGCGGCTGCACATGTTTTTAGAGAGGAGGAGAAAAACTCATTGGGGTTATGTGGGGATTCTTTTACAGTTTTAAGAGTGCTTTTGTTGGCACTTGAAAAAAATACCCCCGTCACTTGTATCTTTATTACTTTTTGACCAAATTAACTCTCTCTTTAAATTTTTGTAAATTTCTGTACATACGAAAAAAAATTGAATCTTTATTTAATTAATTTAATGAAATCCCTTCTTAATTTAATTAATACTCATGCAGAAAGAAATTTCTATTTCTTTCTATATCCTCCATTTAAATTTAAATTTTAAACTTTTAAAATTTTTGGGGCGTTACAGAGCAAGTGTGAATGTTATGACATACACACTATTATGTAAACTAAAAGGTGTTGAGCTTAAAAATTGCAATACTCATTTGAAAATGCCTAACAATTTAGTCACGATAGCAAGGGGACAATTGAGGACATCCTGTGCCTATAGATAAGCTACTCTTTTTAGTTGATTTTAACGTCATGGATGTTAAGGTGATGGCAACTCAATTATTCTTAGGAGACCCTTTCTGGCTATAACTTAGGCTTTGATTAATGCCCAGAGTGGAAAATTAACATTGAATGTTGAGGATCAAGAGGTTACATATACATTGACAAAATCCTTGAAACATCCATTAGAGTCCTTTACTGATGATACCTGTGTAGTTGCTGGTGTTCATGTTGAGGACTTACGATTTAAAATTTTACAAGAATCATCGATAAAGGAGTCTCTTGAGAGAGCACTAATATTTGGAATGAGCATGCTGACTTGAGAGATGGAGGATGCACAAAAGGAGATTAATTTTTAGGGCATGTCTCAGTTGTGCACATTGAGAGGCTGTATTTTGAGCGACTAGAGCGGCTATTAAAGCTTGTTCTGAAGATTAGTGTGGAAGAGCCACCAAAACTGGAAATGAAACCACTTCCCACTCACCTTATGTACAAATTTTTTAAAGATGTGGACACATTGACAGTGATTATTTCTGTTGACTTGGAGAGGGATGATCAAAGGAAGCTAGTTGAGCTTTTGAAGATGCATACCAAAGTGATTGGTTGGAGCATAGAAGATATTTAGGGGATTTGTTCTTCTTTTTACACCCATAAGATTCTGTTGGAGGAGGGACTTAAGCCACTGATGCAACCACAAAGAAGACAAAACCCCCATATGAATGAAGTTATCAAAGCTGGGGTTCTAAAGTTGCTGATTGCTGGGATTATTTATTTAATATTAGACTATAGATGGGTCGATTCAACTTAAGTTGTTCCTAAAAAAGGGGACTCACAGTGGTGTAGAATGATAATGAAGAGTTGATTCCTACTAGGATTATGACTGGTTGGCATATGTGCATAGGCTATTGGAAACTTAATAAGCCATCCAAAAAGATCACTTTCCTATCCCTTTATACATTAGATCCTGGAAAGATTACCTATACATGACTACCATTGCTTTTTTGATGGGTATTCTGGCTATCTTCAGGTTCCATATGCTCAAGAGAGCTAGGAAAATACTACATTCTCTTGTCCTTTTGGCATGTTTGCTTATCAGCATATGGCTTTCGACATGTGCAATGTTCTTGACACTTTTCAACATTTCATGATGGCCATTCTTATGAATTGATTGATGATTGCATTGAGGTATTCATAGACAACTTCTTGATTTTTGGGAGCACTTTTGATCGTTGCTTGAGTAATTTAAAGAAAGTGCTTCAGTGTTGTTAGGAGACAAATCTGGTGCTGAAATGGGAAAAGTGCATTTCATGGTGAAACAAGGAATCGTGTTGGGGCACAAGATTTCACATAAGGAAATTGAGGTGGACAAGGCTAAGGTTGAATTAATTGAGAAATTGCCCCCACCTTCGAGTGTAAAGGATGTTTAGATTTTTCTAAGTAGCATAGGATTCTACAGGTGGTTCATTAAAGACTTCTAAAAAATTGCTCAAACGTTCACCTTGTCACTCTAGATTAATTTAGTATGCTAGTTAGACTCTTAATCCAGCTAAAAAGAATTACATAATGACTAAAAAGGAGAAGTTAGCAGTTGTGGCAGCATTGTCAAAATTTTGGTCATACGTCATTCTCTCCTAGGTGGTTGTATTCACTAATCATGTTGCGATCAGGTATCTGCTCACTAAAGAAGATGCAAAGACTTCACTCATTCACTGGGTACTGCTCATGCAAAATTTTGACCTCAAAATTAAAGAAAAAAGAGGGGTGGATAACCTAGTTGCATATCATTTATCTCGGATAGAAAGCATTGTAAGTAGGATATTGCACTGCCACAGTTTTACACGCTGGTAGACATTTAAGAGCTAGTTGGACAACCATGAAGGTGTTGTGAAGTGGTTTCTATTAGCCCACTCTTTACAAGGACGCTCAAGCCCAGGGGACAGGTAATATATCATCTAAGCATGAGTTTCCTTTATCTAATATGCTTGTTTGCAATATTTTTTTTATGTTTGGTGGATAAACTTCATGGGTCCTTTTCCTTCTTCTTGTGGTAACAAGTATATTTTGGTACGCATCAATTATGTTTCCAATTGGGTCGAGGCCATTCCTTCTGCTACCAATGATGTTTGCATTGTAGTTCGATTCATCAAGAAGTTTTTCACACATTTTAGAACTCCACGAGTTATTATCAGTGACAGAGGTACCCAGTTCTCTAATGACCAATTTGAAATGTTGCTTATGAAATATGGTGTTAAACGCAAAATAGGGCTAGCTTATTATCTTCAAACTAGTGGGCAAGCAAAAAATTTCAAATCACGAGCTCAAGCATATTTTAGAGAAAACTGTTAATAGTTCACAGAAAGATTGGTCGTTGAAGTTAGATGACACATTTTGGGCCTACAAAATTGCTTTCAAGACCTCAATTAGCATATCCTCGTACAGATTGGTTTATGGTAGAGCCTATCATTTTCAAGTGGACCTTGAGCATAAAGCCCTTTGGGCGCTCAAGTTCCTTAACTTAGATCTCACGGGTGCCGGAGAGAATAAAAAATAGCTGACAGAGTTGGATGAGTTTTGCTTTCATGCCTATGAAAATTTGCGATTATATAAAGAGAAGATGAAACTCCTCTACGATGCTAAGATAATGCACCGTGAATTCTGAGTGGACGATCAAGATTTGCTCTATACTTCTCTTGTCCAACTTCACCTTGAAAAGTTGAATTCACGTTGGTTAGGACTATTCACCTTGATAAGAGTGACCTCATTTGGAGCATGTGAGGTGTCTGATTCTTTCGATTCATGATTCATGGTGAATGGGCAACATCTTAAGCTCTATTTGGACAAAGATGTTAACCCTAAGGTTACCTCTTTACAATTGTTAGACGTTGCCCATGCATCAATGGTCTAGCTTGGACTCTAAACTAAACACCTTTGTAGATATGTAAATAATAACTTTTTTTGCCGCGCTGTTTTTCATTTCTTTTACTTTAGGAATTAATTTCTTTTCTTATGAATATTACCTGCCAGATGAATGCTTTTATGGGATACTTATTTGTTCTGGTTGTTTTTCTTGGTGTTGATGTTGTTTGTGGGTTTTTGGGTGTTAATTGTATGATTTTTAAATGCAGTTCTACATTGTAGTGGCTCAGCATGCCCCACGTACTGAGCAATATGACCATCGTGCTTAATTTCCAGGAGCATGCCCTGTGCTCATATTCAGCACGAGTCATGCTCATACATAATTTTTTAGCCCAAAAAGCACATGTCGTGCTGTCTAAGCACGACACTTGTGTTGATGTGTATGTTATCATTCAGGCATCTTGTGTTTATTTAAAGATGTATGTGATAATGCTATTATGTATGATTTAGATTTATGTGATAGTTATCATGTATTCATTTGCGATAATGTTTGGATATATTTCATATTGTGTGTTGTTGCATGGAGTCATTTTCTTGTAGATTTTGCGCAAGGATTGGATATTTTGAGTTTGTGTTTGATTTTTTGTAGGTTTTTATGTATAGATAGGTGTCGTTAGTTCATTTCCAGCGCAACATGCCTCCTGCAACTCAGTGCGATGGTCGTGCTAGATCACTAACTATTTTTATGATTGTAGGTGCTCAACATGGGATCGTTCTCTGAGCACAGCTTGTGTTGGTTAATATTAATCAACACGACCCATGCCATTCCACACGACCCATGCCATTCCACACAACCCATTTTGATAGATCACCATAACTCATGCTGTCTCCAACACAGCCCGTGCCAACTCCAAATATGGCCTGTTTTCACTAATGAAACACCTTGCTCTTCCACTTTTGACTGCAAACATTTGTGCTCTATCTTTTATTTCCTTTTGCATAATTTATTTACATATTCACATTTTTGTTTTACTTTATTTTCTTTATTTCTTTTATTTATTTTCAATTTTTTTTATATATATTTACTCCTATAAACCTTCACTCTTTTTCTTATAGGAGCTACCTATTTGATTCTCGAGATCTCTTTATAAGGGTGTTTTCTGTCTCTTTTTTTATTTCTTTTTATATCTGAGCTGCCTGCTTATTCTATCTTATTTCTTTCTATTATGCACGTACTTATTGCATGTGTCTTAATTCTTTCAACATTATATCAAACAATGGGGACAATGTTTGAAATAAGTGTAGGGAGAGATCATATTTTTTGATCAAACAAGTAAACTATAGCTGATTGATCATGATAGGAGGATCATAAATGCAATTTTGATTGTTTTATTTGAGAAAAAAAATCTCCTTTTTACCAATTGTCATATTTCACTTGATGATCTTAAATTGAGCGGGATTGATAGACTAGTTCTAGTTGGGTGGCATAACAAACTCAGGCTTTAGGCAAACTGTCTCCTCTATTTAGTTGAAATAATAAACATCCTCAGTTTGTCCAAAGAACTGTTCCTATGTTCGATGAATATGAGCATGCACTTTTAGTTTTAGAATTAGAATTGTTTTCATGAATGACCAAAATCAAGTGCCTAATGCAAGCATTTGGTTTTGCAATTTTGCTAGAGAAAGGTCATAGAGAAAGAAGTACTTGGAAAATAAAAAGAAAAAGAAAAATAAAGAGAAGGAAAAATAAAAATAAAGAAATGAAAAAAATCAAAAAAAAGAACATAAGAGGTTAAGGTTAAATTATTAGAGTAATAAAGGGAACTATCGGTTGATCACTGTTTAAGTCTAGAGATTCCAGTAGATTAGTCTTAAATATCTACTCTTCTTGTCATTTATTTGGAAGTTGCAATTGATACTTAAATTATTTGTTTTGCAAATAAACTATCTTGGTTGTGTTATGATTTAATTTGATTGAGATTGATTTTTACATGTTTGATTGTTTGATTGGTTGGTAGCTTGCTCTTGATCCTACTTTTCTTGAGATGAGCAAAGATTCAAGTATGGGGGAGTTTAATGTGCGCATAATATGAGCGTATTTTTCATACCATAGTTGTGTAGTACATGTGCATCTTAGCTAAATTTCCCCTAAAGATCGCATTTATAATAGTAATTGATAGAAAAATCTCATTAATTTTGAAAATGATACTTTCGCATAGAATAATCGTATCATTATAGATTGTAGGTTGTTTTTACATGGTTTTTGATTCAAGAATCGATAGTTTATATTTATTATCATTTGAGGAATATATGTGGACATGTTTGCAATGATTTGGGAGAGAAACGATCATGAATACTGCCAATACGCTCGGTATGCTGACTAAGCCTGACCCATTTGTGAGAGCAAGCCCATAGTGATGAGTTCTTAGGTTTAACACGAGCCATGTTGCTCAACACAATGACCGTGCTGAATTAATTTCAGTATGAAGCGTGTTCTACATGATGAACTTGCAATCGATAGTTTATATTGATTATTAATTTCAACACAACTCGTGTTTCATTCATCACGACTGTGTTGAGAAATTGAATAGTGCACTTAGTGATAAGAGGGGACTTTTTGAGAGCATTCAGAGAGATTTTTTAGAGGAGGTTTTAGGTTTAGGTTCTTAGGTTTAGTTCCTTGGTTTAGAGTAGATTCTATGAATTTTCCTTTAATTTAAATGCTTTATTTTGATTCTGCACTCGTCTTTACATTTCAATCGCACTTCCTTTACATTTTTGCAGTTGGATTTCATTTTTCATTGCTTTCAAATTTCCATTTAAGTTTTTCTGTAGGTTTATACAGTGGGTTTTGATTTGGATTCTCTTAGGATGAAGTCCCTTCACATTTTTATGTTTTCCTTACATTTTCCACACTGTGTTACTTTCTATTTGGATTTGAATGATGTCTTTGATGTTTCTTTTATTGGGTTTTGTGTGTTTGTTAAATGATTTATGTTTTGATTCTTTAGATTGAGAGTTTGTTTAGTTTAGTTATGCAATTTACATTTTGAGCACCTGTTTACTTGTTGAATGATACTTTTACGTTTTAATGCAATGAGAATTTCAGTTTTACTTATAATTGATGTTTTTAAATTTATTCACATTTTATTTATGTTGTTTTAGTTTATGCTATTTACATTTTTGTCACTTGATTTTGTTTAATCGCATTTTACATTTCTTGCATTTTAGATTAGTCGAATTGAGATTCATGTAGTTCAGTTTTAATTTAAAAAACAACTCCTTAATCGATTGGACTTTTAAAAAATCACATGGCATATAGCTATTTTCCCTAGGGTTCGAAATTTGGGTTGAGTCTTTACTCCTCGCATTACTTGACTGCGCACACTTGCGCATTGTTTTTGTCACTTAGAGTTAAGATGCATTAGCAAGAATGTCCATGCAGTATTTATACTGTGATCTGGTATTGAGAGGATTTGTCGTGTAACCGAATAACAAACTACACAGTCATGAGTGTGTCCATGTACTGATATGCTTGTGACTTTGTACTTGGTCCTATAACCGTGTACTTCAAATGTTGGGTCACAAACTTGTTTAATCAACAATTGTAAAAGACGAGCAATATACCTCACTTAAGAAACGTCTCTACCTACTTATTTCACAACAACTAGGCATTAAACATTTGATCAATTTATTTATTTTCAATGTGTTTGTTTTATTGTTATTTTTTCATTTTTATTTTTAGTTTGTTTTATTTTATTTGTTCTTTCATTTCATTTCTTTTCTTTTCTTACTTTAGAATAATTTGTGTTTATTCCCTTGGACTGATGTGACACTTCCAAAACTTAGTCTACTAGCTTAAACCTTTGCAAATGAGATAAATCAGGGAAGCCCACTTCTTGTCTCTTTATTTTTACCCACTTCTTATTTATTTGCATAATATTGTTTTATTTTTTATGCATTGAGGACAATGCACGGTTTAATGGTGGGGTAAATTTTTTTAATTTGTGAATGAATTTGTTGGGTTTTACTTGGAATATAATATATATGGTTGTTGTTTGATGAGTTTAATTAACATGGATAATTAGAATATACGATTTGAAGATTAATGTAGATGAGTAGGTTTGGTTATTTCCAAGGTTTGTCTGGTAAGATCTAAACTACAGTTGTAGTTGAATATGTTGTTGTCAATATTAGTTGTAGCATAGAGAAAAAAGAAATAAAATTTAATTCTAGGAGCATAAGTGAGATGATATAAGTCTCTTTTGTCTTAAGCAAAGTCGGGAACATTCTTCCATGTGAATTCAATAGCTTTAAATGGGACTAGAGCTAACCTTCCTTACAGAACCATTCAAAGCTCGAACTTAAAATATATATTCTGGTATGATGCATGGATTCGATAATTACTTTACTGTCTGTGACATGAGTATTAGTGAAAAAAGAGAAAAAAAGTGAAGAAACAAAAATTAATAAGTTTGATGAAGTGAAATAAAACTCAACAGTTGAATTTCAATGTATTGTCCGAAGTGTGTTGTGATTGGTGGAGATAATATTAAAACTTAAGTTAATTAAATAAAGTTTAAAGATTCTTGTAGGATAGATTGAGAAATTGATTAAACTTATTTTTATGTATTGGTCTGTTGCTTTTATAGGATGATTTGAAATGTTAGTTTGATAAAATGAGATTGTGGCTGATTATTGTGTGTTACTTGTGAAGTTTTACACACTTATTCTGAATTGAACTAAGCCCCATATTATTGTTGAAATGTTTTACTAACTAATGTTGTTATTGTTTGTGTTCTTTTTTGCTTGAGGACAAGTGAAGATTCTAGTGTGGAGTTTTTTGATAAACGCTTTGAAATACAAGTTTTTAAGCTATGGATCTTATATTTTTGTGTGTATTCCGAGTGTTTATTATTGAAAATAGTCTATTTATTCTTTTTTTAATCATTCGTAGGTTAGGCAATGACTCCATATGACTTTCGAATAAATGTACAATAAACATATCAAAACGAGCCAATTTGGACAAGTCTGCCAACTTTTGGATAAGTGTATCACTCCAATGAACTAACTACAGGGACATAGTAATAAAAGTACACAAACATGGTCATTTCTGTGTACTCGATCAGAAGTGCTACACGATCATCATACAACTACACAAATATAGTTGAAAAAGTACACAGATAGAGCAGTCTCCGTGTACTTGCACAGTAACTTGACCTTTTGGGCTAGTGGTCACGTAGTAAGAAGTGAAAATAAATAAATAGGGTTTTAATTAAGGTACCTGCCATATCCATCAAATATATCATTCATTATTCACTCATTAGACACATTCTAACACCATTTTGGGAGAAGGAGGCAATTTCTAAGGATTCGAGGTGCAAAACACGATTAGAGATGAAGCGCAATGAGGATTAAGGATTAGATGGGTTAGCTACAGTGGTATTCTCATGGATTTCTCTACGGTTAACCAATTTTCTTTTATCCTTTTTGTTGTTTTCCTTTAATTATAAACTAAACATCTTAGACATTTAGGTTGAGATTAACCAATGATTTGTTGAACCAGAGATTGGGATTTCATTTTATTGTTCAATTACTTGTTGTTTGAGATTTAATTATGAATGTTTTTTCCATTGTTGATTGCTTGAACATGAGCTTGTAATTGACATATTGATTCGTATTGAGAGATCTAATATATAATAGATCCCTCATAATTAAAAGGAGTTGTATGCAAATCTAGAGATAGAACAACAAAAATCCTCTAGATTAAGATTAAACTTAATAGAGCAATTCGCAGAACATTAATGCAATGCTAATTGGTTTAGCTTAGAAAGAGATTTTAGGTAAATTACTTAATATTAGACGTTGATTACCAAGAGATGAATTAATATAATTTAGGAATCATCGCAGTCTAGTCAAAATAAAAAAAATAATTCTAATTCTAGTTAATAGTTAAATAATTTTGGGGATTTGAGATCTTAGTGTTGCCTTTAGTCATTGTTTTATTCTCTTAAGTTTAATTTCTGTTACTTATAATTGATATTTTAGTATTTTTTAATAATCTCTTTCAAATTGTTAGACTAAATAATAATAAGTAGTTAGTAGCTTGTACTCCGTCCTTGTGGGATCGACACTGTGGCTCTCAAAACTAGATACTCTATTGATAGGTACACTTGTCTATTGGCAGCTTTGGGTAGACCGCCATCATATGCCTATGTTGATGTGTGTGTGAGATGAGGTATTTTTCTATATTTCCTCATACCGCGTCCAAAGTTCTCGAAGGAATGATTAGATGTCTCCTTGCAACCGTTGATATTAGAGTTAACGAGTCTTTGCTACAATGAGACCATTATATATGATGTGTCGAGACAACAAAATTTTGTTATGCTTGTGGCAGTGCTATGTACTATTGGTGACTTCTTGGCATATTCTATGTTGTTTGGTATGTATTTGTATGACTGGTCAATATAAATTTATTTTAAAAATTTATGTTTTTATTAAATATGTATTATTAAATTCATAGGATGGAGTACTTCGAGGAAGTATGCTTGCCCATTTTAAATAGAGTTTATTGATACTTTTTACCTCAAAATGGAAGAAAAATATTTTGGTTTGATTACTATAAAATATTCTTGCTAATGGAACATTAGTTAAAGAATAATAGAAATGAATTTTGGAAAAGGAAAAGAGTACTAATAGAAACTACACCACCTATTCGTAATGGCCATGAAGTTTTACGACAAATCAAAAGTACGGGATTGATGAAAATAACTAAATGGAAAAGATGATCACAATACACGAGTGAGTAGAGACTCGGGATGGAAGAAGAAAAAATTTTTTAGGACCTTTCATATTGGGAGACTTTGTGTATTAGACATATTATGGATGTCATGCACATTGAGGAAAATTTTTGACATCTTCCATACAGTTGTTGATGTTCTAGGAAAATTGAAAGATAATCTAAAGGCTAGATTAGATATACGTGAATTGTTCTGAAGACCTGAGTTGGAGCCAGACAAAACTGACACAAAGTACAGAAAGGTAAGATATATAGTAAATCGAGATGAAAGAGATTATTGTTTGATTGGATTAGATCTATCAAATTTTCTGATTGTTATGCTTCCAATTTGAGCCGATCACTGTCCATTCATTAAATTTATTTAATTAAATGCATGTCTTTTGAGTTAACTACATGTCGACACACCATCAACACATACTATAAACATCATAGCATTAGCATGAGGACCTACACAGATTGTGAACACATATCATTCATACATGGTTAATGGATATCGATTTTACACCAAGACAAATTCAACAATAAGAGCGATAGACTGTAATGGTATTTCTTTATTGGGGAAAACTTTTGGAAATAAGGAGTAGGATTAATACGGTGTATTAGATGAAATAATTGATTTTAATTACATATTGCCAATATTGAAGCATGCTATTATCTTTAACTGCTCATGGTTTGATATGATGCACTGTGGAGGAATCCGCATACATATGCAAATTAAGGTTGTGGATGTGAACAAGAATAAGAAAATGTTGACTAAAGACCGATATATTTTTGCACATCAAGCAACACAACTGTATTTTCTCGAATATCCCAGAGCGAGGTATGCTGATTTTGAATTGGATGGCAGTATGCAAGATTAAGTCACGTATTTGTTCGATGAAGATCATTAGAATAACAATCGCCAAATTGTTATTCACGTAACCTTCCAACAAGATGTAAGATCTGCTCGCATTATAGATGAAAATCTTCCTCTTCGACAATATCTTATTAGAACAATTATTATCACAGAACATGTCGAAGAATATACAAGCAGCGAAACAAAAGCTCCAAAAGAAGAATTTGACAGTACTGAAAATACCAAAGATGATGAAAATTGAAATGTTAAAATTAATGATATGTTGTTCAATAAAAAATTATAACAATTAAAATAAAATAAAATAAAATTGGCATCCATGTGAATGCTAAATGCCAAAATTTGGGTGACAAATGCATCCACTTAACGTCTACGTGGACGCTAATTGTCATGGCCTATATAAGTGTTGATTTTCTGTCTCTTCCTCATTTTCACCTTAAATTCACTTTAAACTTAGTAGTTTTCTCTAGTTTTTTTTGTAGAAAATAGCTATAGTCATTTTTTCTTACTTTACATTACTTGTATTATTATTTCAGTTTTAGTATTATCAGTTAATTGGTATTGTTGCGAATTAGATGATTCTTAGTGAATTATGACTTATTTACGTGCAAACTATATTTTTTTTATTATGTATGGTGTTTTAGTAAAATTTGATATATAGGGACAAAAAGTATAATTTTACATTACAGTGATTATTTTTTGTTAATTTTGATATTTAGGGATTAAAATATAATTTTACATAAATTTTGGTATTTTTAGTGAAATTTGACTTTCAGGGACTATACTATAATTTTACATAACGATAATTAATTTTGTCAATTCGGTACTTCAAATAAAAATTTACATTACTTTCAAATTTTTCTAGTATGTTTGGATGTAGAGCTAGTAGACGTGGCACTCGATCTCCTCAAGGATCGGCTCCCTCTGCACCTTTGTAGTGGTCGCCGCTTGACTCATTGAGCTTGTACGTTGTGGGGTCCCATATTTCACCGTCACCATCTCACATGCCACTAATGACCCCTCTCACCACTCCACCTTCCGTGCACGGGCCAGCACAACCGCTTTTGCCGACAGGTCTATTGAGCCAAAGCTCGAGTCTAATGACGACTCATTCGATATCGTGCTCGATGATATAAACTTTACGTTGCCCGACCCCCTCGGGTCTATTAGTGTAAGGCCTAGCCCAATCCATTGTTTGTAACTTTTATTATTGAGTAATAAAATTATGAGGCATTATTTTATCACATCATGTATTGACCTGTGGTATATGTTTGATAAAATATCCAAGAATGTTGATTAAGCGCTTGAGGTATCAAGGTTGGGGACCTTGATAGTAGAATCTGGAAGTTTTGAGATTAACATTCTAAATGTCCCTAGTCACATGTTTCTATGGGAATATAAATGAATTAAGACTAGTATGTACTTTGTAGATGATCATGTTGTAAGGGTCATAGATATTTTGGATATATAGCAAAGTGCATAGGTATAATGTAGAACATTATACTTGGAGAGCGATCACCATTTGCAATGTCAAATGTTATCCTTAGACTGGAAATCACAGTGTCTCCTGTTGTGATTTTTAGTGTACTTTGACGTACGCCTAATGTAACGTCCTCCATTTTTCGTTATTTTTATAATTTAATTGAATATTTAATAAAATTATGTGGGGAAAATTTTTGCGAGAAATATTAATTAGTAATTGGTGGAAAGTGTAGAAAATAATGTGAGATTGAAATCGGGTTAAGTTGGATTAACCG
>CANYCX010878153.1:0-11921 GCA_948193385.1 Breynia disticha f. nivosa | reverse complement strand
CGTGGAATGTCCTATGGTACCATGGTACTTACAATAAGCTTCAAAATTTTTTCCAAGCGACTTTTTCGCCCTTGGAGGGAGAGCAATCAATTCGGACCTCTCGATGGCTGCTAAGATAGCCTCTCTTGAATGAGTGAGTGGCGTATACTTCTCAAACCTCAATCCAGAGGATTCTCGTGAGCTATCCACCTTTTTCCTCTTCTTACTTTCCTCCTCATGTTCGCCTCTTTCCTTCCTCTTCTTATCATCTTTTGCTCATAGTACCTTCATCATCTCTGCTTGCCTTATGTATTGGTTGGCACGAGAGAATAAGTCAACAAGTGTTTTAGGTTGATGTAGAGACAATGACTCCTGAAGATGTATGGACTTAGTTCCTTGGAGCATCGCTCCCACTGCCACCCCAGGTTGTAGCTCATGGATCTCCAAACTTGCATTCCTAAACCTATCAATGTATTGCTTGAGGTTTTCTTCCTCCTTTTACCTCACACTGAGTAGGTAGGTTGCATCCTTTTTATTCCTAGCATTGATCACAAAGGTATCAATAAACTCCTTCTTTAATTGGCTAAAAGATGGGATAGAACCTTTTTTTTAGCGCATAAAACCAATCACTCGCAACAGTTTTTAATGTTATTGAGAACGCTCGACACATGATTGCATCTTCCCACCCATGTAGGAGCATGATGGATTCATTGTTCTGTATATGCTCCCGTGGATCCTCTTTTCCCGTGAATGTAGGGAGTTGTGGCATTTTAAACTTTGATGGGAGGGGTTTTTCCATGATCGCACGAGTAAAGGGATTAAATCCTTCATGCCGTATTTCTTCATCAGGTATTGAATTTTGTTGTTTCAATACCTTCTCAACTATCTTTTGTATATTCACCTCAGTCATGCCAGCTACTGAGTGGTCTCCGACCTCCGCCCTCTTAGCTTGGGCCCGAGGAACCTCTTTATATGTGCTCTCCATAACTTCATGGTACTGGTCCACTTCTTTGCGAGAATCAAGTGTCTCTTCTTGTCGCATTTGGGTATCATGCCTCTCTTCATGAAGCATTGGTCGAGGTTGAGGTTCATAAGGGTCATGAGCAGGATGTAGGGGCACCGAATTATGAGTTTTCTCTTCCTCAGGAATCCTTTTTTTCTCATTTACGTGTCCACTTAAGTCAAATGTCGGTGGTATGAACACGGGGTTTGTGGAAGGACTTCTTTCCTTCATCATTGCCATGAGGCCATTCAACATCTTCTTCATCTCTTCATGCTCCTTTCTTAAAGGTTCATAATCTTCTAAAAGAATAGTAGGTCCATTGGTTCCTGAGGTCCCCACTTTATGGGTAGTGGCCCGTGCTCTTGGAGGGTTGTTGGGGCTAGTTACGTCGAGCACATCATCATTCTCATGGTGCCCAACAACTTGGGATCTTGTTGTCACTCCCATTGTAGTTGGTAGATATGAGTTAAGTTCTGACTCGTGAAGGTGGTAGGGTACGTGCTTTGAAGGAACGTATGCTTGAGAGTTTGCTTAAAAATTTCAAAACAATGAAGAAAATCACAAGGAATTTCCACGAAATCTTCTCGAAAGCAAGCTCAACAAGGTCGCAAAAAATTTGTTGAAACATAACTTGGAATCTCCGAAAGGTAGCGAGGTGCGTGTTCTGAGGAATGTGCTCTTGAGAGTCGCTTAAAAATTCCGGAACAATGAAAGAAATTCTAACGAATTCCTCCAAAAGTTTCTCGAAAGCAAACTCAACAAGACGTAAGATGGAAGAACGAGCAAAAAAAACTTGTTTGATCACAACTTTTTGTTCGTGTTTCCCCACAGACGGCGCCAATTGTTGTTGCCTTGAATCTGCAACCACAATAAGTGTAGACGAGCTTGATCATGAACCGATCACGTGCGTTCCAAATTCGATCACGTGCGCTCTAAATTTTGCAAAATAAGATGAAGGTGAGGCTGGTTGGTCCTCTGGAGACTATCCGACGCTCAAGTCAGTATGTATTCTGATAAAGCTTTGATAGAGTGAAAATATAAATTTTGGCAAAGTCTTGACAATGTCAGAGTCTTGGCTCCTCAAATGTGTAGAGAAGCTCTATTTTTATAGGTGTTGTGATGGGACAATCATGTAATTATATGTGTGAACATGATTAATGAGAGCTAATGTACTAATTTATAGAATTATTTTATTAAATTCTATATTTAGACTTCATCATATGTTATATCAGTTATGATTATTGTTATCTCTTAATTTATTTTACCTCTCAACATGGGACCTCTAATACTTTGTTTGTTTGGTGATTAGTATTGTATAATTTAGTATTGTTAAAGAGAAAATTATGTTTATTTTGTTTGTTCTTTACATTGTATTGAATATGACTTTTTTATAGTTTTAAAATTTATAAATAAACCATAAAATAATAACCTACTAAATTAGTGAGTTATCATGGTTTTAATAATTTTTGCCAAATTTTAACCTTAATCAAATTTAAGCTTAATAAAAATAACTCATCCGACTTTCTATTTTATGTTTTGTATATTTAACTATACTTTCAAGGTTACTTTGGTCATTTTAATATCTTATTAAATTTTTTTATTAAATAAATTAAAAAACAATACCATACCATGCTGTCTTTCCAAACATGTTAATACAATACGATACTATACTATACTAACCTATACTTTAATAATCTTCATCAAACTCAAAACAAACACAGTGTAAACTTCTTTCAAATCACGATATGTGTCGACTGCCTAGTCTAGTCTACTCTAGTCCATGACAATCTTAAAAAATATTCTGGTCATAGACAAATTTTATGTATATGATCTGTTATTATTTTTATATAGAAATATTAATTATTATTAAAATTTTATTTTTTATATTTTATGAATAAAATTTTTAAATTAAATTTCTTATTAAGTTTAAAAAATAAATTTTAATTGATTTTTGATATAATAAAAGATAAATACATGATAATCATTTGATTTTTTAAAGTCATAATCAATATAAAAATATTATTAATTATGTTATGATGTTTAATAAATAGCAAGTGTATTATAGGTGGTGTGATTATAAGAATAAAGATGACTATTTTGATCCATAAATATGATAGATAATGTCCGAAGAGAGATACGTATAAATATATTGTCGTGTCATTAACACATAAAAGGTTTATAAGTATTAAGATTTTATAATACCAATAATAAATATTATTCTGAAATATATTCAATCTATTAATGTCTAACTCAATAAGCATAATATAAGATTATTGTTGTTCAAATAATATCTTCAAAATAAAAAATTAAAATTAAAATATTTACAAATTATTTTATAAACATTACTAAATTAATTGACTAAACAAATATAATTTTACCTAAAAAATATTGGTATTAGCAAGTATTTCGGGTCATTATGTATCTTATTGTTTACTTTAATATGGTAATAAATTACAAAAATATCTATTAACTTATTTTTATCTAAAATTATAACAATATAAACTAAAATTAACGTCTCACCAAGAGACCTCCACTTGATGAGCCATTGGCATAGGTTTTAGTGGTTTTTGTCATTAGTCGTGTCTGGTACAGTCGGGTGGAGTTATAATAGGACTCTCATAATCAAATCTATCTGTGAGTCTTTTACATTGAATTTTCAAGTTCCAAGTTCACAACATATCTAGAAATATCTTCAAGTTCACTTATATAGAGAACAAAAATTATATGGTGTGTATATTCTCGGTATAATCGATATAGCATAATACTCATTTTACATCATATAACAATTAAAATAATAAAGAAGACAATCCAATCTATAATTAACAATTAAAATTTAGAGTACCCAATATATTTTTAAATGTTTAGATTGAATCAATTTCTTAGAGATATTTAGAGTCACGAAAATATATAAATTTAGTATGATATACGATGGCAAGTGTTTGAAAATATTTCAGGGTATTTTAGAGTGTGGATTGAGTTGCACTGGATTACACAAGCAGGTTAAACGGGTGCGTAATATTACATGGACAACTAGAAGTGCGTGTAATATTTCATGGGTAGTTAATTGGCCATAAAATGCAAGTTCGGAGTTTGTTTGATTACACGAATATGATCCATTGTCTTTAGTTACACGGTCGTGTCAGTGGGCTACACAACTTAAAATTAGGTCAATTTTAGGGTTTTATGTAGTGGCTTTGTGAAAATCTATATATAGTGACTTGTACTTATCTCTTATATGTTTTCTGAAGACTAAACAATAGAACAAATTGTTCTTTGTTTGTGTATGTAGATCACATCGAACGAACTACATTAAATTTTTGTTGTCTTCTGTTGTTTTCATATAACCTTCATCGCATAAATTCCTAAAAAAGTAATGCTACAAACATTTTAATTTTCAAATCAAAATATTAAAGCTCTAGAATTGCCAAATAATTTTTTAATTAATATTCTTCAAATTTTTAATTTACTAAATTTAGATTACAAAATTTTTTCGAAAATTAAAATACGAATATAAAGTATCCAAATATAATTTATAGTAAATAAGGGAATAACACAACAAAGTAAGAGAATGTCAATTCTTTATTTATTGATTGTGAAAGAATAATTTATTTCGTCCATGATATTTGAGTTTTTCGAATAAATATAATTGAGTTATAGGACATAATTATGATTTATTTCATAGAAGAATTAAATTAGAAGCGTTATTAATTTAGGGACTAAATGTAAGTTTGAGTGAAAAATGTACCTATTCATCAAATGGTGTCTACCACTCCATAAATATGTCATTCCCACACTACATTTGGAGAGTTACAACTCTTACAAACAATAACCACCAACAAATTTAGATTTCTTTTGTGGAGATTTTAGAATGTAGATTCTAAAATCATCTCTCTGAGATTAAGTTTATCGGAATTTCCAATATAGGATCGGGTACGAAACATTGCCTTTATCTCGACACGAACGCATGTGGATACTAGCGTTCCCTCAACGTGATAACAATGTCCTTCCACTGTGTTAAACATAGTTCAATGCAAGTAATTTGAACCTTTTTATTTATTGAATTAATTTTGTGTTAATTAATTGCTTTATATATGTGTGTTATCTATATTGATTTCTTTCATCTGTATCAGAGCCCAAGACTCTTAGTTTTTATAGAATTAGTTTCTAAATTGTTGAGGGTATAAATGATATAAAATTGATAATTTTATTGTGCATAGTTGTTGATGAAATTAGATTGAAATCTCAGGCCGGTACAATTCAAAAATAAAAGTTTAGAATTTGGAAAATTTGACTATACCATTGAACTCAGAAGGTTAAAACAGTTGTAATATGGTTTTTTCTTTGTGGGAATCGCCTGGGAAGGCGGCACGTGTTCAACAAGCGCCACCATAGACTGGATACGCGACTAAGCATCGTGAGTGGTTTCTTCTGTTGAGTGAAATTATTGACATGTTTGTTGTTTGATTGAAACAACACATCACTTAATGCGAAACGGCAGAGCGTTCGGTGAGAGAAAGAAATGACGTGTCATTTCCGTTCAAATGGTTTGTTGTTTAACTCAACCAGACCTGACGACCCGACTCACGAACCAACCTAAACCAAAAACGTTCCTACTTTTTATTACGTATTTAATCATATAATTAAACCTTTTCATATATTGCTCTGATACCAAATTAAAACAACCCTACTTTTACTGCGTATTTAATCTTATAATCATGTCATTTAACCTTAATAATGCGGAAGCATTTTACAAATGTCTAGCTGTAGAGAGAGGAAGTGTTGAGGAGTTGCAGCTAACCCACTTGCTGCTTCCTGAAACAAAAACCACAGTTGCATGGATCAGTTGTGGGCTCAGTGAGTGATCGTTTATATTACTTATCATCTTTTATATCTATTTGTTTTCTTGATTCTACCCTTCTGTTTATATATATGAGGACACATATATCTTATCATTTATATACTTTGTTATATTCTTTATCTTTGTTCTGTATTTTGTAATCTTTATACTTATTATCGTATGAACATGTGAACTAGTGAGCATGTGTTGTTCTATACTGATGAAAATATGAACATGTGGACTGTGCTATACTGAACTGTAACTATACTTCCGTCTCCATTTATCTTCTGTCTCCATTATACTTCCGTCTCCGATCACCACCATTATCACCACCACTACCTATCACTGCCTCTATCTGTATCACCACCACTATCATGTGTCTGTGTACTCATGTGCTTTCATCTAACTATGATTCATGTGACTGTTCTATCATGTGTTTTCTATGATCATTACATATATTCTTATATTAAATACATGTGTTCATTCACGTGATTGTGATCAAGTGATCATGTAACAGTATGATTCATCTTATGACTATGAAATCATATGCCTGTGTTCATTCACGTGTTCTTTAATCTATTATCGTATTTATGAAAATACGTTCATTTATGTATAATCTGTATATTTTCATCATTTATACATAATTTCTTAACTGTATTTTCTTAGGATTTCATCTATCAATCATAGCAATCAAACATATAAAACATACATACGATCAAACATATAATCAAACCTATAATTCAAGCATATAAACCATCTACCAACAATATCCACAAGCTAACAGGTCTAATCATTCATATAACTTAATTTAAAACTAAGTATGGATTGCTCACAATTTAATCCATATAAAATCTCCAAAATATCGAGCCTGCTCCAATCGTCGGTCTCCCATGCTAAATCTCTCTTTCTCTCTCTTTCTTACTATCTCTCTCTCTCTCTTTCAAACCCTAACTCTCTTTCTCTTTCTCAACTCCCTTGCTCCCTTTCCTTTTCTGCTTCCTTTTTTTCTTCACCTGCTTCCTTTCCCCTTTTTATAGACGAGGAAATGAAGCCTCGTCATCCTTCTCTGCTTCCAATTCACTCCAGCTCCTACTTAAACACAAAGTACGCGTTGTCAAGCTAAAGTACGCGTGGTCATACCCTGACTACGCATTGTCGCCCCCACCATGCGTCTATTTGCAGGTGGAATACATGTTATCAGCTTCAAATACGCATGGTCGTGCACATTGCGCGTATTTGACTGCCATAACGTGTACTTTGCTGAGTTTTAGAAATGGTTTTCCTTCCATATATTCTTGTGTCAAGCAATTGTCAACTTACAATCAACTCCTCATTTTTCACGTCAATGCTTAATTTAATAAATCATTTTACTTATTTACTAATCATAGACTTAAGGATAAGGATGTTACAGAACTACTGTCCGATGTGCGTGATCGACCCAAATCATGAGCAGTGCACCAACCAATCAGATCATGGCACGTGTCATGTGTAATCCATCTGCGTCTGTTTGCCACCCACCAAATATTCACTGTTCATTTCCACTCTCGCCGACATATGTCGGTGCATGCAGTGGCTTCTGATGACTAAAATTTTTCAACTTTTAACAGATCTAATATTTACAATATTCTAGAATTTTTGGTAAATTATTAAATTTCAGAAGTATTTATTTCATTTAAAATTGATTAAAATTCAGTATTTTAACTATTTTATATGTACCAATTTGTTAAATAAAATTCTAATACAATTATAATATATTTGTAATAGGTATTAGAAATTTATCATATAATTTATTTATATTTTTGACATTATTCTATATGTGTTATAGAATGATTAATTAAAATTGTGTATTTTAATTATTGTAAATATATTAATTTGTCGATAAATTCTAATAAAGTTACATTGTGGTTGTAGTGCGTATTAGAAATTTATTATGTAATTTATTTACGTAGTAGAGTTATTAAACATGTGTTATAGATAATCTCAATCATTAAATATCTGCAAAAGAGATCTGCATACAAAAAAGAGATCGAATATTTGAATTCTCTTAATGAACATAAAATTAAGATTTTTCTTTTTGATTAATGATGATATTGTTGAAGTTATAATATGTTTTAACAAAATCAATAATGAAGTCCAAAAACTAATCATGAGAAGAAATTTTATTTCTTAATTAAAAGTATGATTTGACAAATTTGTTGGAAGTTGTAAACTATATTTCTTCGAAAAGATATTTTACAAAATTTTTCGTTAGAAAAAGCCAGAAATGAACAAAAAATGTAACATTGAGAAATTGGACATGATCTAATAAATTACATTTTATGGACTATTGTATGATCTTAGTGGTCAACATAGAAATATTTGGGATGCGATTTAGCTGCATACCAAGTTTATGAAGCTTATATGTAATTGCATAATTAAGCAATCAGGTTAAAGGTTTGTCGAAAACTAATAAATTTGTTGTAATGAGTTAACAAGATTTTAAGTAATAAGAATTACTTATAGCAATTGAGTTAGTCTTGATTAGAATATTGGTGGGTATGTTTGTTGGACTTAACCTAAAATTTTATGGACACTTGAATATTTAGCATGTTCATTGAGGTAAAATTTTAGTGAGTTGAGAAGGGTTTAAGTAATGAGGATTGCTTATAATAATTAATATAGTATTAATTATGGTCTCGATTTGTGCGTTATAGAGTTATATAAAATTTTCTGCAAAGATTATGTATTAATTTTTGAAATTTTATTGCAAAGTTCATTTTGTGTGCAGACGTGTTTTTGTGGACGTAACAACTTTATTGTGTAATAAATTGACAATACAATTTGTTGGATATTGGAGAGACTTAATGTGAAATAAATCAATAATACCGTTTGTTAGATATTATAATTTTAGTTCTATGTTCATTAGTAATGTTTAATTATTTTAAATGTTCTTTGGAAGTGTAAATTGTTTAATACAATTTATTAAAAATGTCGCATTTCTAGATAAATAATATTTTTGTGATTTTAGTTTATCACATAATGAACATAAGTTGACTAAGTTATAGTAACTTAGAAAGTTGAACTAAAATTGAATTTACTATTAATAGTTAAATTTTGGTCTAGTGAATGTGTTAGAGTTAATAAATTTGTAGTTTTACCACATTGTGTCTAGTGCTCATTTTATGCAAACCAAATAGTGGATTGAGATTTAATGAATAAATAGTATATCAAATATAATGCTAAAATTCCTTATTTTAAGAGCAATAAATTCTATAGTATAATTATAAGCTGCGTTCTTTTAATACCTTGATTTTAAGAGACAAAATTCAAAGAATATACTATATGCTCAACATAATTTGGATTTATGCGAAGTGGAATAAGAGGAATTCATTGTCTACATCATTATACTTTGTGTGATAAATGATGAGTGAGTGAGACTACTAAGAACCATATTATTGTCAAATTTAATGGATCAGTGGATCCAAGTCTGTGACTTCTACATTTGATACATAAACACAAGTGTTGTTGATAAAAGTTTAAAAACTTATATGATTCATGAATTAGTAATATTAGTTAGTCAGTAACTAATGCTCATAAACACCAAAAGATATTATTTATTCCTTAAGAGGGTTTATATAAGTGGGAGACACATGAAATTGCAACCTAAACTTGATAAATATACAAAGTTATTCATCGAGGAAGTACTTAAAAAGAAAATTGAGAAATTTCTTAAACTAAGGAAAAAGGCAAGGAATAAGCTTAAGAATAACAATTCTTAAGAATTGAAAGATTTGATAGGCTAAAGTGTGGTTTGAAACAAGAAATCAAGATGTTTTGTTAGCAAAATAGCTTGATTACTCAAAGTATCGTACTTTGGAGTGTGCACTTTAACAAACTCACCTAAGTGAGATGTGTACCACGCTTAAATGGATTGCTTTTGTATTTCATCTTTCAAAGATAATAAATTAAAAAAATCTTGATCCTATTTGTTGAAGAATTAAGTATTTTTCATTGGTTTTTGAAGTATCTAATTGAGAAAATTTAAACACGTCGAAAATGAACAAAAAGCGGGAGTTAAGAAGTAATTGACTTATACAAATGAGTCTTGAAAAGTTAATGTCATCTTTAGCGTTACACTTAAGTTTTAACTCATTGAAGAATGTCTTCAATAAATTTTTCAAAGATAACATTCTTCTTTACAATATGTTTGAGTAAAGACTACAATTTTTATAATAAATTAGGGATAAATTTTATTATTTTGTTCAAGCATTATCTTAGTGATAATGTCATCTCATTGCATGTGAATCTAGCTGAGGTGAGCCTAAATTATTTTGATCGATTGATAGTTAGAGTGTTAGTAAATTCTTCAAGTTGAGTTACCAAATTATGATTGATATCTATACCAAGGTATTAGTTATGTGATTGTTAGTTAAGCTGAATTGTGAGTGGATTTGATTAAAGTCTAAGCTCAAGTGATGATATGAATTTGAACATGAGGTGCTTATTTCCAATTCCTTAACATGATTTATATGAACATAATGAAGAATCTTCTTCTTAATCATGTTAAGATATATGTTGGCTCATGCCACATGATCTTGAACACACCCTCAAAAGATTATTGCTTACACATATTGTGACGCCCAAATTTAAATACCATTTCATAATTTAATTACTTGTTTCCAAGAAATGGCATTCAAAACATCATTTTTATTTTTAGAAATAATTAAAATTTAAATAGAATACAAGGGAATAAAATAGGAGAGATAAAATTTAAATCCAGTTTCGATAAAATACTCACACATCTTTAAAACACAAAAATATTTACACAGCTTGCGGAAATAAGCCCATACATCTCGAACATTTAAAAATATATTACAGGTTATAAAAGAAATAAAACTGGAAAAATATATGTATATGTATATATATACATTCAAAATATCTCAAATTCAATAGATTAATGATGAATGCATATGTTCTAATGCATTCTCTATGTGATTTCACCCGGGATCCCAATTCTTTGACATTTGCAAATGGGCCTCGTCGGCCGAGAGTTAAGGTTACAATTCATACTATGGTCCATAGATTTTTCTGCCTTTAATAGGCTTGTTTAACGCCCAGTGGCAGGCATCCTCGAATCAGAGTAAAATGTGAACGATAAACCACGGATGCAGCTGAACGTATGTTTTATATACGACTGCAAATAAGCTCCAACAGCTGGTAACCCTCCCTCATTTTTAATCTTTCATGCTCCCTAGAGCCGAATGAATGCATGTTGTGAAAAAGATCAAATACACATCCATG
Organism: Breynia disticha f. nivosa; assembly: GCA_948193385.1. Classification (NCBI taxonomy): domain Eukaryota; kingdom Viridiplantae; phylum Streptophyta; class Magnoliopsida; order Malpighiales; family Phyllanthaceae; genus Breynia; species Breynia disticha. Next base: position 822 of record CANYCX010878153.1, on the reverse strand, counting down.
CATTATTCATGCTATGCAAAACATTTAGCACTGATAACCATCATAATTCATAGCATGTCATTCCCACAATTATTCCTTTCATCTTTCCAGATGAATTCAAATAAATATCAATTATTCAAAATTTCCAAGTATGGCTTGTATGAACAATCTAAACAATAAATTTTTCCACCAATTTAACATGCCACAAAATATATATATATAGATATATATACTTTACAACACATACATTCTTATGCCCATATCAACCAAATGTCAACATAATTAACCAACATAATATGACATTCAATTTATAATATCACATTTCCTCAATCTATCTCAAATAACAACATATTTCCAAAGACAATTCACAACTATCCATTTTTAATCAACAACAACAATTTCATCAAAATCATAAGTCCATAATTCTCTATGCATTTAAGAAAATATATAATCTCAACAAATTCAATAATTCTCTAATTAATATCTCAATGTGGCAAGATCTAAATAACTCCAAATGTTATATCAACAATTCATCTACTAATGTCTCTTCACCAAAATAACATTTCCATTTTCAAGTCATCATCCAATTCAACACATTATACAACAATACTCCTTTCAAAATTCACATATTTTTCATACAAAATACATACGTGCAAAGGAAATTGTGCTCGTGTTACTTACCTTATAAAAACGCTCTTACGTCTCCGGCCTTGGATTATTTTCTCCGATATTTTTATCTCCTAAGAACATTTACAAATTTCTCACATTAAATACATACAATTAACTTATAATTTCAATAACCAAATTATGTTCTTAGTCTTTTCTTGCATCTTTTCTCTATAA
>CANYCX010878141.1:0-10609 GCA_948193385.1 Breynia disticha f. nivosa | reverse complement strand
ATTTGCATGTGATTGCACAGCATTCATATGCATTTGATTTCGCATTCATTACATTTTGATATGTGTTATTAATTATGAATGTGTATTATTATGATTACTCATGTTCATATTTTTATTTTTATATATGAACAATGATTTGTTATGGTGCTTTATTTGTATATGCTTTGGTATACTTTGGTATGGTTAAAACTCTTGAATGAGTCTACTGATTGTACAAATTGTATAAATAATATACTGAAAATGTATAAGGAACAAATTTGAGAATGGCAAGTTGATAACTCAGTACGTCCTTGTACTGACCAACACGTTTTCGTGTTGTATATAAAAATTGAACATAGTGAACTTGAAGTTCAATACAGTAATTAAATAATGGGATGAAGGTATGAACATGTCCTCATGTTCTAACTGGATCCTGTGCTTCATTTAAAACTTAAATTGGGTTTGCACTTACTGAGTATATTTTTATACTCACCCCTTTTATTTGTTTTAAATGATGGTCCAGGTATAGCAGGATTACCGCGAGGAGGATTCGAGCACGTATTTTGCAAACGAGGACTGTTCTGAAAAGGAAATTTAAAAGAAATGTATTTTATTTTACATTTCAGATTTTATTATTTAATAATCCTTTTTATAACCATGTTTGTGTAAAAAATGTTTGAAAAGTTGGATAAATGTTTTCTTTATTTTTGATGTCTAGAATTAAAATCAGTATTAGTTTTAAATATTTAGAAAATATTGGTTTTAATTTTGGGTGTCACAATTAATTACACATACTTTATTACATTCATAACTAAATGATAATTAACATCTATATGCATGTATGTTACACCTCCTCCCACTTTCTCTTTCCTCCTCTATTTATTACTACCTACCTTCATCTACCTCATTCATGTCCTCTCTAGTTCATAAACATACCTAACTCCCTTAACACCCTCTTTCCAATAAAATTCCACAACTCCATCCATTCAACAACCAACCAACATATTTATTTTACAACTTCCTTCACAAATGTTCTAAGTCATTTTTCCTGATTCAAAATTAAATTCACCACATTCATTACCCATTCAAATTGAGTATGTCATTAACCTTATTAATGTCCAAAGAAACTAACCTTAACAACAAAACTTCAAAACAAACTTAAGTGCACATAATTCCATTTTCGTCACTTTGCACCTCCTTCCATAAAACACCATTTTAAAGCCCTAAACCGTATATTAACCTCAAAATCATGCACTACTAATTACTACACATCCATGCAGATCAATCAAACCCAAAATTACTCAATTCCGACTTAAATTCAATGAAAAATCACCTCTCCAAATTCAACCATTAGCAAAACCGAAATTCACAAGTTCCAGTTCGTAAAAATTTACCAAATCAAGCTTGGGATGCAATCCTAAGACCTCCAAACTCCAAGACTCGATGAATTATCGGTTTTTTTAGGGTTTTTGGAAACTTTGGTTTAATTTTGGGAGCTTCAAACGTGGATGTGGATGGACATAAATGAAGATGCCATATGTTAATCTATATATATATATATATTCAATTGACCGTTTTACCCTTGGCTCAACCCTCGATCATTCTTTTCACTTTCTCTCTCCCGGTTTTTCCTATTCTTACCAAATTTTAATTCTTTATTTAACTCACACTCTCCCCACAATATTTAATTAAAAATATTTCGCAAAAATTTTATTCGTATAATTTTTAAATAATTCAAAAATTCCCGAAAATTCTTAAAAATTGAGTGCGTTACATTTATGCACATGATAAATGAGAATGCACGCCATCTAATGCATTCCTTAGTATGATCACCCATGATCCCCTTTTTCCATTTCTTTTTAATTGGCACCTTAGTGCCCCAAATTGACGTTTACAAACTGGCCTTGTCGGCCGGGAACATCGATTATCATTAATTGGATCCATATAAATTTGCACACTTATGCGCCTTTAATTTCTGGAACACTCGTACACACTAAGGTGTCCTGAGCTTTTTACCATTGTGCCACATTGTAGCATTTGATAGATACTAACCGAAAGTTTTGCTCCCCTAGGAGCCCATAACCACTTCCTCTTTTTGCTCACTTGTGAGCCCTTATTTCAATTTTAGTGTCGCTAGACACTTGCCCACTTATGATTCCTTTTTTAATCATTTTATGTGCCCACCTATGAGCTTCAATGCATGAATGTTATGTGCACATTCTATGGAATAATTATGCTCTCATTAAAAGATTCATGCTATACAACAATCCACAATCATATCAACCAATTCATGCCATATAAGCATATAACATCAATCACATGACTCTAACCATTTCATGCCTTCATCAAGTCACATTCAAGACTCCCATAAGCACATCATACACATTCATTTTCCACACAAATAACACACCACGAAGACTTTCGTTTCATCCACTTATTATTAATTTCAAGCAAGCCATATCAAGTAGGCCAAATCAAATCAAGTAACATAATCACCCATCTAGGGACAACAACCAAACACTCATTATTAACCAATCAAACATTCATACAAAAACATAAATGTATCTGGACGAGTTGTGTTCATGTTACTTACCTTGTCCAAGAACACTAGCGGCTCGGTTGAGAACCTTCCCCACCGCGATTTGAATTCCCTATTATAGACATTATAAATTCACATTAATCTTGCATTCACTACATTATACAAATGAATGATAAAAGCCTAAAATATGAAATTCTTTTCTTTAGTATTTTACTCTTTTCTCTCTCTCTCTCATTCCATAAATTTCCCTTCTACCCAACGTTCTTCCCTAACCACCATATTTAATTCCTCACACCAACCTTCATTAATTCCCTCCACAAGTGCATTTAGATATAGTTTAAAGATCCTTACTCTCCAACATATTCTAAATATCCTCACTCTTCATTTTCCCCTTCCAAATCCTAGCCACTTTCCTAACCTCGCTTCAATCTCACAATATAACACCCAATCAAATTAAAATTCTAAACACTATCAATGGACTCTAATGAAGCTTACCCAAGAAATGAAACAAGAAGAAACTCCGGTCACAAAAAGGTCAAACTCCTCACTTCCTAGGGTTGTCCTTCTTCCACAAATTTCAAGCCCCTAAACCCCGATTTACCATAAAAAATAGTTAGTAAAGGGTCGTATACATCTTTAGCTTTTCAATGAGCCATCATTTGCTCAAATCGGAACTAATTAGAAAGAGCTATGAGGTCGGAAATCTAGGGTTTTCAAGGAAAACAGAAATGAAGAACAAAGATGGAACTTACCTTAATTTGTAAATTGATCCTTGAAGCTTTCCTAGCTTCAATTTTTCGTAGAGATGGCTGGAGGAAGAGAGTTTTTGTTTGGGAGTGGAAAGGAGTAAGGATATGATGTGAAATGGGGAGGTAACAAGAAGAAATAGAGTTTTGAGGGTTAAATGGTTTAGACTTTTATGCCCTTTTGGGTTTGGTCCCCTACTCACTTCGTAATCCTCTTTTTAACTCGGCTCAACTAATTCCTGACTTTAAAATTCTCGAAATTTATAATTCTTTCCAATTTCTTAAAATCCCAATTAAAACACATGTCCCCTCGAGTCACCTATTTACCTACCTAAAATAATTCGCAAAAAATTTACCCTCATTTTTCCAGGTATTTTATTTTAAATTTTAATAAAATGAAAATTTTAGGGCATTACAATGTGTGCATAATAATAGGAGAAAATTAAGGTAATGTACGTTACACTGGTGAGTAACGCATGTTACCCAGCCTTGACAGCCCTATACTTGAAGTAAAATCTGGTAAGGAATTCCTAGGTGAAAGAAATGATAACCAATCTGATACAATTTGAATGAGTGATGAAAGAACGAGTGTACTAGACTCTATATGGTTAGGTAAGTGTCGTACGAGGTATATGCTTACAGAGTTTTTGAACTCAAATTCTATTTTTGTTCATTTTGTATTTTAGCAGATTGGCGAGAGATTCCACCTACGGTCGGCGGTGCAAAGATGGAAAATTTCATAAAATGATTTCATGGCTTCTAAAAATGTATACATAGTTGTAAATGTTTTATTTTAGCTCTTCTGTTTTAGTCACTCTACTTTTATTTTTGTATATTCACATGTTAGGGTTATTGTATGACTTGACTGTTGTTTATAATTACGAAAAATTTATCCAAGTTTTCATTAAAACGAATTAATTTAGAAATGAATTTTTGCGTGTCACATTAGGGCATTTAATGGAAATGAGTGAAACTCATGGAATGCATGTATGGGTATGTGATGATATAGTATTCATTGTAAATACATGTGATATGTGATTTGTGCTTATTGATATTGATGCAAGAATATAGAGCATTCCATTCATTTCATTGGTGATGAATGTCATCGTTTGGCATTTGCATGAGCATGGCACATGTTCATGATTTATGAATAAAAAGGGGGATTAGTCTAATGTTATGGAAAGGAAAGAGCAAAGGCTCTAATCCTATGAAAAAAAGGGAGATTTGCCTAATAAAATGAAAAAGGGGCGAGAACCCATAATGTGCGGAAAGAGGGGGATTAACCCAATGAAAAGAGCGAGAGCTCTAAGATATATGTAGGGAACTACCAAAGGAGAGACAGCTCCATTTTTTGAAAAGTGGGGGATTATTCCAAAGGAAAGAGAGAGAGATCTCTCAGATGAAAAGAGGGCAAAAGCCCTCTAGAATGAAAATGCGGATGAGACCCCAGGGCATGTTTTGTGTGGAAGTACAATAGCATTCCATTTGCATTTTGCATTCATTTTGGTTAATGAAATGGTATGTGCGACATTGAATGCTATGTGGTAACTAAATGAATGTTTTGGTTGACTTTTATCGATGGGTGCATATGTTCTTGTTGTGGATATATTCCCTAATGAATATATGTGTATGAAAGTAATGCAAGTTGTGGGTGGTATGGATGGTATGTAATGAATTGAGGTGGTTTGGATAGTTTGTGATCATATGTGTGTAATGATGTTGTCAATAAAAGAGATTAATAATGTGAATGAATAAGAAAATGAATTGCTTGTGTTCTTAATTGAAAGGAAATTTCAGAATGAAATGTGGTAATGGATGGTTGTGTATGGCTCGTAGGTCATATTGATATGATTTGATTTATGAACATGATATTTGAATAAGCGTAGTGATAAACTTGTAAGTGGTTTTTAAGTAAATCGGATGGAGTGTGCACTAACTCGTATTATAGATTGTGAATGTTTTGTGAATGAATCTTGTGGAATGGTTTAAAGAAACGTTAATGGAATACTAAATTATGATTATTAAGGATGAAGATGATGGTTGTGGGTTAATTGAGATGAATATGAACTTGGATGATTGTTTTGGTTTTTGTGAATGTTGCTAAGTTGCTGAATTTAACTGGAAGCAGAGGAGAAGGGATTAGGAAATGGTTAGTGCAAACCGTTTCCAAAACCGTTCCACTTTCAAAGAGTTTTAGGAAGGGCAGAACAGTTTTTGGAATGGTTTGCATAAATCGTTTCCACAACCATTCCACTTCCAAGGAATGTTTAAGAAGGTCGAGCGATCTACAAAACAGTTTGGTACAACCGTTTCCAAAACTTTTTTGATTCCAGAGACTGATTGTGCAGGTTGAAATGGCTTGGCAAATGGTTTGTGCAAACCGTTCCCAAGACCATTCCTACATAAGAAATAGTGATAATGCAATATTTAAGATAAAATAATGTAAGATATTTATGAATATACGAAGTGGAATAATTATGGTCAAAAGAGGGTAGATTTCCTTAGAAGAATAAAACACCTAACACACTTGACCAACGAATACTTATGCATTAACTATCTTGGTAAGTGTTGCAGGTGTACTTACTGGTATTTATATACTCACTTGCACGTGTGTTGTGTATTGTGTGCAGAATAACAGTAATTAGTGGTGGGACTACGTTGCGGTGGTGCTAACAGTGCGATACTGGAAGAAGGTCAAGCTTCTTAGCTTTTTGGGTTTTGTTATCTTTTTATCTATACAAACCTTAGTATAGATTTGATTTACAAACAATTAATGTAAATCGTGTTCCATAGCTTCTGCATTGATATTAGCATGTGTTGTATACGACCTAACCAGGGTCGATGGTTTTAAAATAATGCATGTTGTATTTCTTCACTCTTGCTTCCAGCCTATTTGATTTTAAAGAAAAAATGGTTGCTAATTTTCATACCTTGTTCAAAAAATGACTTTAAATTTGGGCATGACATATTATGAAAAAGGAATCAGCTTAAGTCTTATTCTAAGTGTTCATAAATTTTTCCAGAAAATACGGGGGTGATGGTCAACACGGTCACCGTGTTGCATCACAGAAGAATCAATACGCCGGCACGAGCCCGTGTGAATTAGCACGGGGTCATACTGGTGTTCTGGAAGAAACAGTAGCTCTGCACGATCCCCGTGCTTGTCAGCACGATGGCCGTATCAAGTCTCTGGAACATCCAATAGCATGGCACGACATCGTGTCAATTGGCACACCAGTGGTGCCGCCTTTTGGAACTTCAAATAACATTCACATACCACCATACACTCAAAGGTCTCTTTCCTAAGTCGAATACACACAATAAAACAAACTTCACACGCATACATATATCTAAAAATTCATCATTCCGTCATCTTAATCCTTAACATCAATTTACAACATAATAATCCATAATCCAAGAGTCCATCATACACAACCTGATTGATCCATAGCAACACATATAGGATAACAATTCTCAATTGTAGCAATCATTAACCACATCTTATTTAATACATGTATACCAAATGCACAAATGTTGCAAGGTTTTCATAAAATGATAATGCTTACACACTCAAATGCATGCTTTTGGCCAATCCTCTTTTTCTTTCATTTGAGAGCTCTCGCTTTCGTTTGGGCTTATCCCCTTTTGCTTTGTTTTGAGAGCTCTCACTCTCTTTTGGGCTTATTCTCCCTTTTTTTCATTTGAGAGCTCTCACGCTCTTTGGGCTTACCCCTTTTTTTAGAGCTCTTGCTCTCTTTCTTTTCTTTATTTTCCTTTCTCACCATGAACACAAAATGATCGTACTATATAATGACGTGACATGAATCAATCCAATCACAATTTCATATAATTCATGTGACACTTAAATTTGTAAAGTTCTTTTTTAACTAAATTCTGATTTTTGGCAACCATTTTTTTGTCATAAAATAAATGATTAGCTCACTCTTAATGAAATCAAGAATAAACATGCATTCCATTTTAAACCTCGCCAGTAAAAAAGTTTATACAAAAACATCGTCATATGCGGAAGTTGTGGCTATGGTTTAAAACAATGCATGGAAATCAACTATCTATACTACTATGTGTATAGATGTACAAAAGTGGGTATAAAAACCCTCAAAATATGAGCTAAGAGCCAACCTATGCAGTCACGTATCATTACCTGAGCCGACCTAAAAAGTGAGTCCCGAGTAACCTACTATCGCTCTGCACACATTCAACATCAAAACAAAGGTGAATATATAGAAATACTCAGTAAGTGAAACCCTAGTGCTGTTAAGCTGAGTCGCAGGGGAACCTTCAGCCAATACGGGTGTGCTCGTTGAACACAAAGCCGCATTTGCGCCTAAATTCCCTAATAGCTCATTGTTGCAATGTCATGACAATTCTTTAAGTGTTTTACTTGCTAAGGAATTCATCCTAGGTCATTTACTTACTTTAAATATGTATTAGGTTCGCACTTTATACCCATTTTTCCTCACAAACTTCTCTAATTATTACGATTTTTAGGCTGTCAGAATAAAGGGAACAACCATGGGAACGACCTGTTGTGGCCATTCTCCTGGCCGTTTCACCTTACAAGTTTTAGACTTCAATTGGAACGACTAGGAGAAATGGTTTGCATAGCCGTTCCACAGCCCGTTCTGACCTGCTGGATTCATAAAAACAACAACTCAACACTCAGCATTCCAAACAATTTAATCCACACATCTAGGACACCATTTTTCCCAACCAATACACACATTATCACAACCTTAAGCACGACATTTTCCACTTTAATTCATTTAACCTCTTAACTCCACGTCATTATAAGCATACATTGAACATTTAACACATTCATTCTTAATCATAAATTTCAACTATCCGTATATTATCAACAACATCCATAACTCAACCAATTTCACATCCATATACATTTCAAATAATCATCCAACATCCATAATCACAATTCCAAGCAATATTCACAATCTCTACTCACATTAACACATAATTTACCACTTTACATAATATTAACATAAATACCTAAAATTACACATTCATTTCAACTTCATATCCAAACCAAATCCATAATTCAATGCAAATGTTGGTACCATGAAATGCAATTCACTCAAATGCATGCCTCGGGGTCTTTCCTGCGCGCGTGAGAGAGTCCACTCTCATATATTGGTTAATCCCTACATAACAATAGAGCTTTCATTCAATTGGCTAATCCCCACATAAAGTTGGAGCTTTCGCTCGATTTGGCTAATCCCCACAATTATGAACATACAAAAATGCTCATGAAATTTCCACATGACATATATAAATGAATGCAAGCATATTCACTTTTCATTAGCACAATATCATCATAAATTCTCATCTTGTACTCAACATGCCACGCACATGGTACATCTCAACACGATCACATAATCACATTCATGACACTAAGCATTGTTCTCAATCACATATTTTCAAGGTTCCTCTCACTCACAACATTAGTAAATCATTCCAATGGCAGCACGTCTCACACAACTTTTTCAATCCTAATTCCATAACAACCATACCATATCACATCATAAACCAACTATCATAATTCCACTCTTGCAAATAAAGTCCATATAACATAAATCACATTTTTGAACACATTTAAATCCCACATGCCATACATACCATACCAAATAGTCTACACAGACCAAAACAACACATTCATACATGCACATTTTATCCTTTACTACTTACTATAATAAACTATTCATTCCATTCCATAACATATGGTCGCAATCAAATTGCCAATCACTCAACCAACACATTTAGAAGCATTTACTCAACATACAATCAACCATATGGAGGCATAACCTCCTAAGCAAGTGTCAAAAGTGCACTTACCTTGTAATCCGCGTAATCGGTCCTCAGTTCAACCTCACCCCGAGTTTTGAGCACTACCTCCTACACAAAAACAAGCCACATTTTGCTTATTATACAATTATTCAAACTCAATTCTATGTGCTAATTCATAATCCTCAAGAATCCCTAACCTACTCAAATCCTAAAATCATAAAACTCCTACCATTGTTACAAAACTAAGCTACACTCACTTCCATTAAGAATACTCATCAAAACCCATAAGTGCAGAGCCCTCAATTTTTCACAAGAATTTTGGATGAAAAATGAGCTTACCTTGCTGAAATCCGTTCGGAAACCCTAGAGCTCACCTAGGCTACGTTCTCTTGTGAAATCTACGAATCCTTAAGTGTGGAAACCAAGATTTTAGGTTTCAAAAGGTTAAAAAAGTGTTCGGAAGGGTTTGAGACAAGTGGGAGTTGGCTGAGATGAGTTAGGGTTCGAATATAATGTTTCTCTCTCCTTTGAACAATTATATTTTGTACTTCCCATTTGAGTACTTTATCACAACAAAAATATGTGCATTTAGTGTCCAGCTTTTTAGATCCTAAATGCATAATTTTGGATGCTAAATGCATTTAGCGCCCAAATGTTGGATGCTAAATTTGGACGTCGAAATAGTGGACGCTAAAAATTTTAGCATCCACGTGGACGCTAAAAATTTAGCATCCACGTGGACGCTAAAAATTTAGCATCCACGTGGACGCTAAAAATTTAGCATCCACGTGGACGCTAAAATTTGACACAGGATAGAAAAAAATAATATTATAAATTAATTATTAAATAAAAATATAAAAGAAATTAAATTGAATATCAAAATAAAATGTAATATACTAAATTCAAAATCGTATAATATACTTATAAATAATAAAAGTACATATATATGATTATCCTATAAGGGGGATGGCGATGGTTGGTGAGATGAGGAACCATCGGCATCAATGTGCGAACATGAAAAGTACAATTCTACCGGCCGCTAGGGATCTGCGAATTGTCAGTTGTTCTCTTATTGTGCACGTGTGCTGTCTTGTTGTTGAAGTTCATATTATTCTTGTTGATGCAACAACGCCTATTCTAATATGTCAACTCGAGTACAAAACTGTTGGTTCTCTCGACTGATCTCTATGACTCGTGTCATGTGATGCCCAAATACGACTACGACTTACTATATAATTAGTTTTTAAGTGGTACTCGTATCCAGGAATCATAAGTGTTGGAAATAATAAGTTAATAATAAAACAAAATATAGACAAACTCATTTATGCACGTGCAATTTATAGTCCATATATATATTATTTGCTACAAAAACAAATTAAGTAAAAACACTATTTGCATACAATCATCGAAAAGAAATATATAAACAAGACATTCATTTTAATAAATCTTCAGTGCACTGCTCGCCCTGGTTCTTTGATTCTTCTGGTAGCAAGATCACCATCGCACCTCGGTTGTACCTATTAAAAAT
>CANYCX010877700.1:0-10811 GCA_948193385.1 Breynia disticha f. nivosa | reverse complement strand
GAGATCCGGATGAAAAACTTAAGGAAAGTACGCGGTGTGGATGCCGAGACCGCGTAGTCTGAACTGACCACGCGTACTCTGGATGAGACCGCGTACTTTTAAAAATGGACGGTTGGCACTGTTTTATCGAACTACGCGGTTTTGGGGCGAGTCCGCGTACTCGACAGCCATCCCGCGTAGTATGAAACCAGTGCGCGTTCTGACCGAAAAATCACGAAATTGTTTCTTCTTAGGTACATTAAAACTTGATTATTATGAAGTTTTGTTTGTATGGTTGTGACACGTAATTAATGTACGTTATTAATTTGAATTGTGTGCTCTATTAAATTATTATTTCGAATGTGAATGAAACCGACCATATTTGGTTATGTTGCTTACTTAGTATATCTCACACAATTGTTTGCCTGTAACGCTCGGCAGGACTCTAGAAAGCTTTCTTTTGCTTACGACGAGGTGGAAAGCTCGAATTTTTGGAAATTGACAAGAAGAATCCAGGTGGGCAGGGTATATATGTTGGATTTAGGTTTATGTTGTACATGACAATGTTGTATTTCATTATATGTATTTTGGCAAGATTATAATTGAAAATGGATTCATTAGGAATCTTCTTTCTTTTATAACCTAGAGATATTTTGTAAAATGATTTTATATATATGTGATATGAGATGAGTTTGTATTAAATGAATTTCTTTTATTCAAATTGATTTCCGAGTTTAAGTATTGTCTGTAGGAGGGAAGTTATACGCAGATAATATTTAAATTCGGGAGTCACAACCAATTTCGTTCATATATTTATTTTTCCTTTCCTGTTAAGTGGTACTCGAACTTGGAAATCATGGATTTGAAAATGACCATTTGAAAATAAGTTATAAAAATTTACATTGCATTACTTTAAATATAAACTATACAAAGTTTGCGAAGGAAAATACTCCAAAAAAAACTGAGGTGTACAAATACAAGTAGTTATTAAGGAAAAGGAGCCAACATGATCCCATTTCAATCATAACCTAGCAAAAAAAATGTATGCACTATCAAAGATCCAATACAAAGCCTTTGTATGTTATGCTCAAGTCAACCCTAGTACACAACCCACCTCGATTCTTCAATTCTTTCAGTTTAAGTCAGAGCACAAAATTATCTACACCTTCACGTCCAAAATTTCCACTTCAAGTCCCTGCCACATGTCAGGCATAAAACACAATGAGTCGCAAAACTCAATAAGCTAAACTTACCAAAATGGACAACTTTCCTAGCATTCAACAATCATACATACATTCGTTTATCCATACAATGATCATCCACCAAAATAAGATTATGGATCATGGAAAACCGTGAACACAATTGAATATGATCCATGGATAACAATGAATGCTCATGAACATATATGAACATACATGAACACTCTTGCATACATTCAGATACATTTAGACACAAACTATCCAGCCCTTTCTTGGACAGATGGGCAGTCACGATCGTGATTGGTTCAATCATGTTCGTGACTCGCTAAATTTTCACCAATGTGGGTCAGAATGGCAGTCACGAACGTGACTGGCATGAGTCACGAACGTGGCTGCCTTTTTGTTGCATGAATGGCTTGGTTTAATGGGTGAATCACAAACATGATTGTGATGATCGCGAATGTGGCTCACCTTCATAGCTCATCAACCAAACAGCCACGTTTGGCCAGAAGACCAGTCACAATCGGGACTGGTATCAGTCACGTTCGTGTTTGGTCAAACCCTAGCAAAATCCCTAGCCAGAAGGCCAATCGCGATCGTGACTGGTGTCAGTCACGTTCGTGGCTAGTTTTTGTCATCACAAATGGTGAGTAGAAGGCCAGTCACGATCGTGACTATGGTCAGTCACGTTCGTGACTGTGGTCAGTCACCACACTTAGTCAATTTTTGTTCCAAACTCAACACATATCAACCTTCACTTATCAAGCAATGCAATTCCAATCATTTTCAACATTTCACAAAGCATTTCCAAGCAATTTCACATCAATGATCACGTATAACCAAACCTAAATCATTCTCAATTATTAAACTTTCTCATAAGTACATGGCAAGCATACACAACATACAAAGCATACATGCTCCATTCCATCTGAACCAACATTTAATTTGATTGATGCACATTCAGAAGCCTTCGTAAAGACACATGTAATACTGGCATTCTTAAGTATCTAGCAAGGTCACATATTCATAATCTAATAATCATGGCATCAAGCACGCCATTCTTTCATTCAAATTGCCAATCGAAACTTTTAAGCATGTACTCAAATATTCACCATAGATGCCACAGAATGAATGTAAATGTAAGATCTGTAATGCATCTCTTAACGTGATCATCCATGATTCCTATTAATTTTTCATTTGTGCCCTTAATTGGCCATATTATTGACATTTACAAACGGGCCTCGTCAGCCAGGAGTATTGGTTATAAATCTCTATGGATGCATAGAATTTTACGCCCTCACTTGGCTTGAATTTCACCCTTACTTGGCCTTATTTTCGCCCTTATTTGGCCTGGCACGCTCGGACACTTTTGAATGTACCAAGTCTTTTCCACTGTGCCACGGTATAGTATATAATATATACTATCCGTGATTACGCTCCTAAGAGTCATAACCACTCCCTCATTTTATATGATCATTAAGAGCCATTATTCTGTTTCTATTTTCTCTCTATGATCTTCATATGCATGAATGTCATATGCACAAACCATATAACCAAATCATGCATTCTCATCAATTCATGCCATTAACTGTGGAATTCAATCACAACACTTTCAACACAACATCATTTCAATAAGCATAGCCAACGAGCATAAGCACACTAGCAATCAACAAATTCATTCCCTCTTTAACAAGCACTATAAACATACTCAACCATATCATAAGCAACCATACAAGCAACAATCATAATCAACACATTATGTAACCATCAATCCAAACATTTCACAATCAAGGAGCATACAAACAAGCAAAGTTGCATTCGTGTTGGTTACCTTGCAAGAATCGACTAACGGCTTGGTTCGGAACCCCCAACCGTGATTTGGATTTCCTATTATACAAGTTATGAATTCATATTAATTCCATGTGCATGGAACTATGCAAACATGAAAGAATAGCGATGATCTTATGCATATGTGTTATGTAGTTCAATTTCTCTTTCTTTCCCCTCTCTCTTCATTAGTGTTTTTCCTAACCACCCGAATTACTTACACCAACCTTTATTAATGTTCTCATGAGTTTGTTTAGGTCAGCTGAAATGATTTTTACGCTCCACTATGCCCCGATCATTATTACTCTCAATTTCCTCTTCCAAACCCTAACCATTCTCCTACTCTTACCTCAACCTTCCTCACCATTCAATACCCAAATAAATTGATACTTACAAAAATATCCATGGACTCTAAAGAAACTTATCCAAGCAACGAAACACGAAAAAGAACTCCGATCAAGGAAACTCAAACTCGCGACTTTGCAGGGTGTCCTTTATATCAACGATTTCAGGCACCTAAATCACGAATTAACATAAAATATGGTTACTAATTGGTAGTATACATGTTAAGCTTTTCAACGAGCTATCATTTTCTCAAATCTAAGCTCAAACGAAAGAGATATGTGGTCGGGAAATTAGTGTTAGTGAAACATACGAGATTGTCAAGAACAAATGAGGAAAACTTACTGTGATTAGATCACCGATTGATTTCAGAACTCCCGAACACTAGGGTTTTGTAAGAAAAGATGGTGATGAAGGTTTTGAGCTGTGGAAGAAGAATGTCGAGGGAAAGGGACATGTGTGAGGTGAGGAAAAAGTAGAATTTAGGGTTTTTAAAGTTAATCGGTTTGGACAGTTATGCCCTTTTGGATATTTACTTCGTAATCCTCTTTCCCACTCAGTTCAACTAATCCAGATTCTTATTTTTTTTCTAAATTATAATTCCATAAGTCAATTCCCACTCTCTTCCATCAAATTTTTACTTTAAACATTTCACGAAAAATTTATTCTCATTTTTCATGTATTTTCTTTTAAAATTTCTTTTAAAATTTTAATTAAATGGAAATTTTAGGGCGTTACACATACATTTGCATTCATATGATTACAATGCTATAGTATGGATATCCTATATGGATATTAATCTGTATGATCTGAATTGCTGTGTGTTATCCTGTGTGGATATAGATCTGTGTTATCTGGATTGCTGTGTGCTTAATTAATGAATTCCTGTGTATTGATATATGTGTGATATAATATTTGTGTGATTAGCATTGTCGGTGTGGCTATCCTATTTGATTATTCAATGAAATGTTGTGTGCTTCTTGTTGATAAAGTTGCTGTGTGCTATGCCATGAGAAATGCTCTGTGCAACTTCTATGTGAATTGGTATGGTTATGTATTTTAAGATAGGCACTAAATTACCTTAAAACAGGGATTGAATAGGAATTTTTGAGAATTAGTATGTTCTCATACTGATTACCATGTCATCATGTTGAATAATGAATCTGAATAAGAATGAACTTGTGTTTCAATATGGCACGTTGGGTTATTATGGAATTTAAGGATGAACACGACCTTATGTTCATTAGTACGCCAGTGCTAACTAAAAGTTCCCCTACACTTCATTTAAACTAAAGTTGGGTTTACACTTACTGAGTATTCTTATATACTTACCCCCCTTTTGATTGTTTACTTGTGAGTTATAGCAGGGTTACTACGAGGAGGAATTGAGCATGTAAATAACAAACATGGATTGTTTTGAAAAGATGTTTTAAAGAAGTGTATTTTATTTATTACATTTCTAATAAGTTGATTGTATAATTTAATAACTCTTTTCTATATCCATGTTTGTGTTAAAAATGATTGGAAATTTTGGATAAATGGTTTATATTTTGTGATTTGAAAATAACTGGAAATTTATTTTTAAGTCTCACAGAATCGCTCATTCTTACATGACACTTTTCATTCCAAGTACATGCAATAAGAGTCACTCACTCTCGAATTACCATTGTCTAACTGGCACATGTTATTAATATCACTCTCTATCACATTGCCCGTGTCACTACGATTAGAATCGCTCACTCTCACATGACACTTCTCATTCTGGGTACATGCGATTAGAATCACTCACTCTTGCATTACCATTGTCTAACCGGCACACGTGATTAGAATCACTCACTCTTATGTTGCCATTTTCTATCTGCCATATGTGATTAGAATCACTCACTCTCACATTGTCATTATTTCATGTACATAGTTTTCTCTTCAAGTTTTTGCTCGGTAGTTTTCTCTTCGAGTTTTTGCTCGGTAGTTTTCTCTTTGAGATTTTGCTCGGTAGTTTTCTCTTCGATATTTTTCTCGGTAGTTTTCTCTTCGAGTTTTTGCTCAGTAGTTTTCTCTTCGAGATTTTGCTCGGTAATTCTAAATGTTTAAATGCCTAGAAAATCATGCACATATAAGCACCATTCATTCTACATTCCCATGCACTTCATTCACGCGACACAGATCATATGATAAGCTACGATTCGTACAATCATATACATATAAGCACCATTCAATCACACCATTTTGTTATCATGCATTCAATCTACTTTTTAACATTTAGGAATGTAAGTACAATTCGTGCACATACATATATAGTAACACATAATCATATCCATTATTCAACCATTCAAGCTCGCCATAAATACATTCCTCAATACATTTACATAACTATGGTAAATCCATGAAAGTGCGTCCATTTAAGGCAATCCAAAACATTTATCACCAATTTCAAACAATAAGACACTCTGCACATCCCGCACCTCATAATTCAATTCCAGTCAATCAGAGTCACAATGACAATGCACATATTTCATAAGTCACATCGTTAGGCATACATTGCATTCATTTCCACCACATTTTCATACCATACTTAAATAACTATAGCCATATCAATCAAGCACAATAGTCAGGCAAACACATTCATTCCATATATCTCTACCAAGCACATCAAGTAAACATATTAAAACATAATAGTATTCTATGCAACTATGGACACTCAATTATAAATAAGCACACATACACGTCATTCTCAACATATCATAGCATGGGCTTCTATTTCCCATTTACTTAGTGAATTACGCACTTAAGCCGATATACTTAACCATACAAAAACTAGATATGGATAAGTAAGTGACGAGGTATACACTTACCTCCAATCGAGGCGCGCCCCCTTCAAGGTAGCTTCGGTTTCCTTTGCAAGCTTCGATCCCTATAATATTTGTTACAACAACACTCCCATGTAAGATTTTTGAATGCATTTGCACAATTCGAATCCTAATTCCTCCTACCCTTCCATCTTCCTCTCTCACCTAATCCAAATTCCTAATCCAGTTGTTGTCTCTCTTATGATTCTGTTTACCCGTTATGACATTCATTCTGCACAACATTAATTTCTTCATTAACACCTCTAATTCCATAAAATCCCCAAATTCAACTAAAGCCCTAAATTCCTCAATCTTCCCTAAATCTCATGATTTTGTGTTTAATAGTTACACACACTGAAAATACTATAAAAACCCGTTCAAACCCTATCACTTTTACTTTATTTATCACAGATTTCATCGTATGATTAGAGAGTTTACCTTTTCTCCTAGTTTGCTTCCAACCCTAGATAGGAAGAAAATCTGAAGGGAGGAATGATTTAGTGTTTTGCTGTGGAAATTCACGAGTAAGTATGAAGGTTTGGTGTTTAGGGAACCTTAGAAAGGTGTCTTAAACTTGGGGGAAATATTTGAGGGTTTGGACATGTTTTTGGCTATGTTTGGGTTGTTTTTGTCACTTAAATGACGAGTTCAGGGTCCATATAACATACGTTAAATGTCAAATTAACGTACGTTAAATTAATGAATAACGTACGTTACTTATTCTCTAAACATACATTATCTTAATGAATAACATACATTACTCTTGCCTACAACAGCTCTTTTTCACTTCTTTTCAACTCCCTCTTACACTCGACTTCTTTCCTAACTTCCCTCATCCTTCTCATTGTCCGAATTGATTAGTTTATATAGTTTTTTTTCATCTCTATATACCCATTTTTCATTAGATTTTTCCTGGGCGCTACAATGTAGATTTTATCTCAATTTGTATGTCCTAACTGTGAGATATATTTGTAAATTAATAAATAAAAATAAATTATTTATGTGTTTTATAAATTTTGTAAAAATTATTTTGCAAAGTTCTAACTTGATATATGCCAACTTTTTATGTGTTTTATAAATTTTGTAAATGTTTTTTGTATAAACTATAAGTAGTCAAAGGTTCAGTTAGTAAACGAGTTACGCGGGACTAACTGACAATAAGTTTATGAATTTAAGGGACTAATGTGGTAATTCCTTATGATATAAACAAGTCAAATAAGGAAACACTAGGCAGGGTAGTGGATTATTTTTTTACATACATTCAGAGAAAAGAGCAGTATCTTTTCTCTACACTCCATTCATCACTTCATTCAGTAATGGTTGCGAAAGCAAAATACTTGACTAGACAATCTGCCTGTAGGAGAAGGACATCACAGTTATGTTTCTCAAAGATCACAACTCTTTCGCTGCGACAATCAGATAAGTCTTTTACATAACTTACTACTTACTATTAATATTGCTTTGTGTCATATTGTTCTTGTTTTGATATCTTACATTGGTATAAGAGCTTTAGGCTATTTAGACAAAAAAATATGTTCTTTTTCTATAAAAACGTTGCTACCAAGCCTGATAAATCTATCTAAATGTACCTCTAAATTTTTGTGAAATTATGAGACTGAAAATTAGAGGACTTTCGAGAATCCTGTCAAAAACAAAAACTTTTTGTCAGAATTTTTTGATTCTAATGCCAGTATCGGATCCATAATGTTCAAAAACCTTGAAATCTCAATTTTCATGATTGGAAAAGGCTGGAAAGGCAACGAACAAAGAAGACAAAGTAGCGGAGAATACTTTTCATCGCACCTGTGACGACGACTGGATTCCTAAAAGGAAGAAAAAGATAGGGCTGACGTGGCAATGCCTGAATTTCTGAAGGTTTGAGAGAGTCAACTATTTGACTCTGTTCATGAAGAGAACCAAAACCATATCTGACCCAAAACCAACTAAACCACGGTTGAACAAAACATAATGTGGACATGTGTTACTTGCGTATAGCAAGTACCATAGTTTTCCTATACATGGGCCTGAGTCACCGGTTGTTTTCCAGTGGCGGCGTGTGGAAGATTTTTTGGTGACCAAATTTTTATATTTTTATTTTTAATTGTTTTAATTTTTTGGCATAATTTTTGTAATTTTTGGAATTCAAAAGTAATTTTTCGTTAATTAAGAATTTTTTTAAAATAAAATACAACGTGTTTGACGTAAAAAAAATTATGAAAATTTGTTTCCAAAAATTGTGTATTTTTTCATAATGTTCAATGGATTCGATTATGTATCGAAATTTATTTTTTCTAATTTTGAAAATACTATGTGTTCGCATAAATCCAAAATTAATTGTATATTTTTACAATTATTAAATGATTACGTATCATTAAATTATGCTATTTAATGTTAAAGATCATTCGAAATAACACAAATACATGCGTGTTTTAATTTTATTCAATGAAAATATAAATTTTATGAGAATTAAATAATTTTTGAAAATATACAAATTAAAGTTTAAGATAGGTTCTAAGTGGCCTTAATGCGTGCATATGATTTTAATTAAAACTAGAAAGATAAAGGAAACAAGTTTAATAAATGAGTTTTATGGATCGATTAATACGAGTTATTTTTCGATCAAGCCGTCGAGTAGGATAAACGATCTAAATTTTTCTGATAAAATGTGATTATTACGTTTGTCACTAAAATTCATAAAATTTTAGAAAAGTCAATTGGACTAGTTATGATATGTTCAAATTAGATCCAAATAGGGTATGATGGTTAATGGTGGAATCCCAAAGGATCTTAAATTAACTTTGGGAAAATAAAACTAGTGATATATGTTATTGATGACCGTCTACCCTATGTTACCAAAGGGCAAGTGTACCTATCGATGTAATAATATGCTTCAGAGCCACAAGTGTCGATCCCTCAGAGACAGATTACTAGCTACTCGCTATTTATTATTATCTAGTCTATCAAATGTAATGAAGATTAACTAATTAATTAAGTACTAAATAAACTAAAAATAAAATGTGCAAGAATAGAAAGCGAAGAGATTAAAAACCAATTTACTAAGGCCACACTTAGGTTTCGACTCCCTAAAGTTACTTAACCATCAATTGAAATTAGAGTTAACATAGTGTTTGTGACTAGACCGTGTCAATTCTTAAATTATATTAATCCCTCTCTCGAGATAATTAACATTTAATATTAATTAACTTAACCTAAAATATCTTTCTAAATTAAATTAGTAACACCCCATTAATGTTATATGAATTACTCTATTAAGTTTGACCCTAATCTGGAGGATTTACATCGATCTATCTCTAGTTTTGCATTCAAATCCTTTTAATTTTGTGTGATCTATATCATATATTCGATCTCTAAATTAGCTCTATACATATCAATATGTCAATCACAAGCGACCGTCAACCAATCAACAATGGAAAAAAAAATTCATAATTAAATCTCAGTCAACAAACATACTAAAATCAAATATCTGGTTCAACAATCAATAGTTCATCTCAACCTAAGTGTTTGGAAGAGTTTAGTTCATAATTGGAAAGAAAACACAAAGAAGATAACGAAGAACCCGTTAATGGCAGAGAAATCCATAGAGAACTAACTGTAGTTGGCCTGTTTGCTCCGTAATCTACGCTGTGCTCTGATCTGATCTTGTTCCTTGCTCTTTGTTTCCTTCGAAAATGAGTTTTTTCTTTCAAGAATGGTGATGGAACCAAGAGAGAATGGTTGGAATAGTAGTTGTATGTCTCCAATTATTGTATGTAACATTCTAGATATTTTTCGTCATAAAATGACGATAAATATGTGTTTTATTGTTAATATATAAAGGTATACGAAAGGTCGATCGAAGGTTGACGCGAAACGATCGACGAAAGTTGGAAAACCCTGGAAATAGGTAGAACACGGTGTGGGCATCAAAGAACGCGGGTTCGTGCCCAGGGCGCGTTCTTTTGAACCCAGTCCGCGTTCTTCACTAAAATCTGGAAAAAAATATAGGTTTCGATCGATCAACCGACAATTCATTTTCAAAACTTTCAAACCAGAAAACTTATAGAGCTTTGACATAAAAGAAGCTGAAAAAAAGTAGGGGTTTGGTGAATTGATAAAAGAAGGTGATTTAGCTTGGTTTTGGAAGGAAAATCATTAAGGTAAGATGAAAGTTAGTTGATATATGGTTGATTTTCGGTTTATGATTAATTGTGGATGGATTAAATACTTGTTTTAATAGCTGGAAATTGAAGAAAGTTGCTGGAATTTATGTTAATGAAATTATGGATTGATTAGGATGTGTTTTGTAGAAGAATTGATGGAAGAAAAGATCGTAAACTTAAGGTTTATGAATGGTTGACATTAAGTTGAAATTTAGCTGAATTTTGGTTATATTGATTGAAAATGTTGCTGGATTTGATAAAATAAAGTGTAGGAAATTGATTGAATTATGGTAAATGAATTTGAGATGAATTTGAGGAGGATTGGTTTTGAATGGGAATGTTGGAAAAAGTTGACATATGGTAGATTTATGATTTACGAATGATTTTTTGATTATCCTAAGTTAAGAATGTATACGTAAATGTGATGTTAACATCTTGTATGTTATGAATGACATACA
>CANYCX010877547.1:0-11164 GCA_948193385.1 Breynia disticha f. nivosa | reverse complement strand
GGTTCATAGGAACCATCAGCCTTAACAGTATTAGGCCTGATTAATGGTCTCTGAGCTAATCCTTTAGAAACTTGAGGGACTAAAGGAGGATATTCATCTTCATTGTCAGTAACAAAATGAGTGGATTGCTGTAAAGGGGATGCCATAAAGCATGAGACAGCAACTGGATTAACTGGAGTAACTGCTTGTGGAGGCTGTACTGGACTACAGCATTATTGCCTATGCTGATAAGCAACTGGAGTACTTTCCTGTAAAGGTTTACAGGATTGGGACACCAAAGTACGAGAGACTTTTGAGGTCAAGGTGGAAGTCTGTACAGGTGTACAGATCTTAGACACAGGTGTGTCTGGGTCTTATAGAAATGGAGACTGCACAGAAGTGCAGTGATAAGGCACAGAGGTGCCAGAAGCTGGCTGGCTGGCTTCACAACCTTGTTGTACAGAGGTACAACCATCTGATGAAACAACTTGTGAATCATCTGTAGAAGTCACAGATATAGAGGAATCAGCAGGAAATTCTTCTTCAAGGCTTCGCAAGATGCTAAGAGCTTTGTGGTAGATCGGAAGAAGCATCTTCTTCTTCCATTCCTCAGCAAGCTTTGCATCTGACTTTCTCCTGGTATCTTCACGAATACCAATCCATCTAGGCTTTGGAGGAGAGTCATCATCATCATCTGTCTTCTTCCCCCTTCGAGAAGAAGGATCATCACAAGGAGGTTTCTTCAACCTTCCTTTTCTGACTGGAAATTCTACACAGTCACAGTCATCTGGGTAACATCCACAGTCATCCTGGCATGGACAGTCAGGGACACACATGTTTGGATCAACATCCCAAATGAAATGTCCATCGATCCTGTCAGTATAAACAGGACGTCC
Organism: Breynia disticha f. nivosa; assembly: GCA_948193385.1. Taxonomy (NCBI): domain Eukaryota; kingdom Viridiplantae; phylum Streptophyta; class Magnoliopsida; order Malpighiales; family Phyllanthaceae; genus Breynia; species Breynia disticha. The sequence continues at coordinate 10,289 of CANYCX010877547.1, read as the reverse complement.
ATTGGACTCAAACCATACAACTGGAATCTTTTTATCAACCTTTACAGGTTGAATCATCAAGATTGTCTTAAAGATGGGAGGTGTTGAGTTTTCTCCCTTCTTAGAAATGTTATAACAGGTTTCTACAGTTCCATCAGTTCTTCTATGGATATTGTATTCTTGGGGCATCACTGGCTTCTCAACCTTCATTAATTTTTCATAATTAGTTAGCCAGGATTCTGGGATGAGTTGTTTCAAAGTTTCCTTGTCCATCTATTTAGGGGCAGTGACGATGGTAGGAACTTTGTCTGCAGTTTCAGCAAGCACATAGAGTGCATCTTCTTGAGACCCATACCTTGCAAGATCTACAGAATGATTCTATACCCTATAACATACTTGTTGATGCAATATATCAATATGGGAAGATGCTATGTGCTCAACCCCTTGTATTTGCACTTAAACTTTCATCCATGTAGATAAGTTTGAATCTGTCAAACTTATCACAAAGTTAGGGTAGAAAGTTTCCATTATGGTACCAACGTTTAGAGTGGTAAACACTGATCCAATCACTACGTGTTGGTAATCCACGACTCTAGCATCCAATAATGCCAATCTGGTAGTTATCTAACAACCTTTTTGCCCATGTTAAGATAATAATAATCTTAATGCACCCCAATGAAAATGGGTATAATCTTTTCGAATTGCTTCATCTATGAGGCTTTGAGGAACCTCAATAGTCACATATTGTTCTTTGTCAGTGGCCTGTAACTGACACTGTGCCAAGTTTGATGTTTGGACATATTCTTTTGATGTTGGGTGATCTCTTCTCAAGAGTGTTCTGATTGAAGGGGTAAAACCTTGACTTTAGAGTAAACCCCAGAAGGGTTCATGAGTGGTTGGGAGGTGGCTGGAACTTGAGCACCTGAAGGAGTAAATGAATACTCAACCAGTTGATCAATCTTGTTAGTTTCATGTCTAGGTAAAGAAAGAGAGGATGTCCGTTGGATAATGCCTGAGATAATACAAGAAGCAGAGGTTGATGAAACATCAAAAGTTATAACAGAATTCATATGTTCTAAACAATTTCTTTTTTCCTCTCACTTTCAGGGTGAATAGAACAACATAGATTTTAGTTATCACTCTGACACCAAGAATGTCTCTAAAATTATTTTTCGACTAAGACCCTAATAATCTTTAAGATGACCTTGCATAGAAAGGAAACTATTAGTTAAAAAATCTCCCTGTTTTAATAATGATTAAACATTGTTTTAAAGCTAATAAGAAAGATAGCAAGATTAAGAATTTTACGACTTGTCCACAAATGTTAGTTCCTTCAATTTTTAACCCCTTACAATTTTTGAATTTCTTGACTTAAGCGATTTATGAATCTAATTATTAAAAACCATTTGAAATTTGTGTATGTTAAATATAATATTACGAGTTGTCAATTTAAAATCTAGACATGCCATAATATTTTAGTAAAAAATAAAAATGGAGGAGAATATTTAATGAATATAATTTTTAATATATTTTTAAAACAATTTAAAAAAATATTTATATACAAAATTAAATTTGTAACTTAGTCATTTACATAATATAAAAATTTAAAATATCTATATTTATAAATCATTTAAATATCAAAGCTCAAAAAGGGCACCGGAATAGTTACTACAAAAGCAATCCTCAATAACTTAAAAAAAAAAAAAAGTGAGAAGAAGAAGGAAGATGTGGTGAGTTAAAATGTGGATTTAATTTTGTGTTGGTTGATTAGTTGTCGGTGGAAGAGTTACGCGGGGAAGAGGTTTCATTCTTTAATTCCAGCCTGTTATGGGGTAAACGTCCAACATTTATTTTTATTTAATCAAACCAAGCCAGACCGTTGATTCTTCCCAACATGTTCGACACTTAATCACACCCCTGGAAAAGACAACTCAACCGACACCTTGTCTTATAATGGTTAGAGCAAAGAGATTCAAATTGCGAATGGGTAGAATGGAGAGGTTAGTTATAGCATTGGGGTTGGTGTGGATGGTGTTAGTGTTGAGTGTAGAAGCAGATGGTTCAGAGAAGACGTTAGTGAAAACAGTGAGAGGTAAAAAGGTGTGCACAAGAGGTTGGGAATGCAAGGATTGGTCGGTATACTGTTGTAACCAAACAATATCAGACATATTTCAGGTTTACCAATTCGAGAATCTATTTGCCAAAAGAAATTCTCCCATTGCACACGCTGTGGGGTTTTGGGATTATCAGTCATTTATTACGGCCGCAGCCATTTATCAGCCACAAGGCTTCTGTACAACTGGAGGGAAGCTTATGCAGATGAAGGAGATCGCTGCTTTTCTTGGCCACGTTGGCTGTAAAACCACCTGTTAGTTTTCCTTTCCTTTTCAGTTCAGTTCAGTTTGTTTTGTTAGAGAGAAGAGGTTTGTTTTTTTTATAGTGATTGTTTTTGGATTTCGAAGGTGGTAGTGCGGTGTCTACGGGTGGGCCATTGGCATGGGGACTTTGCTATAACAGAGAAATGAGTCCGAGTCAGTCTTACTGTGACGATTCCTACAAATACACTTATCCTTGCAGTCCTGGAGCCGATTACTATGGTCGCGGCGCCTTGCCCATCTACTGGTATTTCTTTACTTCCTCTTCCATTTTACTTCTCATCCCACTCCACAAATATACAATTTTAGGATTTACCAACAACTACATTCTAACTCTTATGCTTGCTAGTTCTCCAAAGTGTCACTGTTTGGCGTCTCATATCATGAACTTGGTAGCTAAATAGAATCTAATTGAATGATTTTGTATATAAATGCTGGAACTTTTAATTTTCTCTTCTTATAACTGTACAATTAAATTAGAGTAAGAAGAAGTAAAATTAATGATCTTTCATCATTCAAGTGAAAATTCAGTATGTTTGAGGATCTTTCTAAGTTGTTACACTTGTGTAGGAACTTCAACTATGGAGCTACTGCAGAAGCTCTTAAAGTGGACCTGTTGAACCATCCCGAGTACATTGAGCAGAACGCTACGCTTGCTTTCCAGGCTGCGATATGGAGGTGGATGACCCCAATCAAGAAATCACAGCCTTCAGCACACGACGTCTTTGTTGGCAATTGGAAGCCTACTAAAAATGATACTCTGGCCAAGAGGGTTCCTGGTTTCGGAACGACCATGAACGTTCTCTATGGGGATTTTGTTTGTGGGCAGGGTGATATTGACTCAATGAACAACATAATCTCCCACTACTTGTATTACCTTGATCTAATGGGAATAGGCCGAGAAGAAGCTGGGCCTCATGAGTTCCTCTCTTGCGCTGAACAGGTGGCATTCAACCCCCAGAAACCCTCTCCGACAGCATCGTCTTGAGTTTCTTAAACTAACTTTAGGTGGCCCAACGAATTCATGTCAGGATGCGTGCATAAATAAATACTGGGGAATCAAGTGTGAGACTGTATTCATCTTTAGTTCGTGAAGACTAGATCACTTAAAGCAATTATACTTGAATCATTGTTTTGCATGTTCATGTGCATCACTTCATTCAATATTTTTGTCTAAAATCCATTTATGTTTTAAGTTGTATATCCACTATTCTGTGTTGCAATTTGTGGCTTTGTCGACAGTGCAGATGTATGATATGAGTCTTTTTGACTCGGGTTTGTATGTTTCTTTCATCTTATATTTATACACTTTTAGGGAGAAAACATCGTTGTCGATTTTTGGTGGAGTGTTATTTCCGTTGCTATCATTGGAATGTTTCATTGCTGGCTGAGCATTGTCCATGTCGACCAATTTCTTGTGTTGTATTTTACTATGTTACATTTGCCTCGTAATTGTCATTCTATACTATTTTTTTCACATATTTATTTCAATAACAGGATGGGAACATTTCCCTTTCTCCTGCAGTCTCCAATTTTCCGAAGATATTTTTCTCATCGTTTTTTTGCAACTTTATTGTTCTATTTTGTGTGAGATTGCAAAGATGGTTTAAGTTTTTGGTATGAACAGACTAGTGTTTTGAATTGCATTGGAGAATCAATTGTTGTAGTGAAGAAAACTTCATACTCTGGAAAATGAATGTTTGTATCAAAGGAGAAGTAGAAGGCGATGAAACACCACCCCAATTTGTCTCTGCGGCAAACAATTGTTTGCCGGATGTTTTGCTGCCAGAGGGGTCCCCTGCTTCTGCTAACGTAAGTAAAAACATAGTGATAGTGATGGATGCATTGAGAGGATTCTCATGGGAACCTCTGCAGTGGGTACTTGATCATGTCATTCGAACTGGTTGCACCATTACGCTTCTTGGTGTCATGCCCTGGATTCCCCTTCCATGTGAGCATCCTCTTTTATTTATAATCAATATCTTTGTGATTGAATAATCTTTCAGGAACTGTGACCAGTTTTGTTTTTTCAATTCCCTCTGTTCTCTTTTTTTTTTCTGAGGCAGTGTCATGCAAGACTTGGTTAGATGTTTGGGCGTGTGATCTCGCCAACTTGTCAGCGCTGAAAGAAAGTAGCGAGGGGAAGAATGACCAGAAGCACAAGAAGATCCGAGAGATAGTGGAACTGTGCGAACAGAAAGGGGTTGTTAATAAATCTAGTTCCTTCCTTTTCGGTTTAATGATTGCTCCACACATAAAAGATGTTTGACCAAAAGCATTATGAATGTAATTCGTGCAGGTGATTCCATGCATGAAACTGGCAATGGGTCATCCATTGAGGCTGGTGGTTCTTGAACAGACTACTAGTCTTCATGCTTCCTGCGTTGTTATTGACAGGTGCATACAGTTTCAGAAAACCAGTAAAATATGATCTTCTTCTGTATTATTTGGCACAAGAATATGAAATGGGAAGAAAATTGATTGTTGGAACAGGCATTTGAGGAAGAACAAAGCATTCTTTGCAGAGAGGTTGCCAAGTAGTGTGATAATACTGAACGGGGAGGGAGGAGTGGACATGCTTAGGAAAAAATCAAACATGGATAGTTGTGAATTCACTCCAGGAGAATCTCCAGCGACTTTATTACCGACTCCTCAACTCATTCTATCTCAAGAGCTCTCTCAAATGTTCCAGAACTAAACCACCTAATTAACTTGACCCACTTCGGTTAAACAACATTGTTGAGTTTTTGGGTTCAAGTCATTACATACGATACGAGTAGTATATTTTATATTATATAACCTTCACATTTGCATACACCATTTTCCATCTACCAATTGCCTTTCCTTCTTCTGTTGGTGAAAACTAATTGAATTTGTAATATTTGGTACTTTTGTTTGTCTCAAACTTTCGAAAAGCAATAATTTTAACCATCACCAGCAAAAATTGAATTGCAATTTCAAGCAAGCATCTGTAAGGATTGGTTTATTTATAATATAATGAGGCTGCTCTTAAGATTCATTGACTATCCATAAAATTGGAACAAATATGTTTGGGGATATATAACATTATTTAAAACTCATATTACTAAAATGACACTATTATTCTTTTTTACTACATGACATCATTTAATTTACATATATCATAAGTGCCAACAATTCATTTTTTTAAGAAGTGTCAAACGACATATACAAAAGATAATCACACTAATTCAAAAATTAAAATCGTCTGTATTTACTCTTCAATTCAAGAAAAATCAATACCAAAGAACTCATCATTCATACCACGCAAAATCATGCATAAACCACCAAGAATTAAATTCAAAAAATTATTCTCTTCAAAGTACGTCCTCTAACAACATAGAAAATCAACAAAAAAATTTACAAATTTTGAATCCTTCAAACAAATAAACAAGGAATAAAAAACATTCATTTGTATCCAACAAACATTAATTTGTTTTGCATGATCACAATGAACCTGCTTCTTACTAAGAGGCTATTAAGAGTCCTAATTCAGAAAAATAGCTTGAAGCTATGAAATCCAAAATGCAATCAATATACGATAATCAATTTTGGGACTTGATTGATCCACTTGAAGTTGCTAAGGAAATTGAATGCAAATGTATTTTCATGGAGAAGGCCGACAGTATCTTCAAAGGTAGACTAGTGGCGAATGATTTCAAACAAGTTCATAACATTAACTATGATGAAACATTTTCAACAGTAATTATGTTCAAATCTATTAGGATTTTGCTAGCCATAACGGCATATTTAGACCATGAGATATGGCTCCTCAAGGATGTTTACATGAAACAACCTGAGGAATTTTTCGATCCTAAGAATCCTAATAAGGTATGTAAGCTAAAGAGATCTATTTATGAACTTAAAAAAGCATCCAAAAGATGGAATCTTCGTTTTGATGAAGCCATAAAATGTTTTGATTTTACCAAGAATGATGATGAGCCTTGTTTATTCAGAAATTCAGTGGGAGCATAGTAGTATTTTTTTGTGTTATATGTCGATGATATCCTGCTAATTGGAAACGACAGTTCAGCATTGCAACAAGTTAAGCAATAGTTGAATTCGTGTTTCTCAAAGAAAGACTTATGAGAAACCGATGTTATGCTTGGCAAAGGATCTATAGAGATAGATCACGGTATCTCTTGGGACTGAGATCACGGTGTCTCTTGGGACTGAGTTAAGAACAGTACATATATAAGATACTGAGACAGTTCAGTATGGATCAATCCAAGAAAGGATTATTATCCATACAACAAGGGATTGTTCTCTCTAAGAAGGATAGTTCATCCTCTAGACAAGAGAGAGAACACATGAATAGAGTCTCATATGCATCTGTTATAGGATCTATTATGTATGTTACGCTATGTACTAGGTCGGATATTGCTCATGCACTAAGTATAATCAGTAGGTTCCAACAAGACCTTAGAGAGGTCCATTGGAATGCTGTCAAAACAATTCTAAGTATTTGAGAAGGACTAAAGATTTGTTCTTAGTGTATGGAGGTCAAGAGGAGCTCAGTATTATAGGATACATTGATGATGTGACCCCAACAAACAAGGACGATTCAAGAGCACGATCGGGATATATATTCTTATTAAATAGAGGAGTTGTCAGCTGAAGGATCTCTAAACAGAGTACAATGATAGATTCTACAATAGAAACTGAGTTTATTGTAGCATCTGAGGCAGCTAAGGAAGTTTTTTTGATCAAAAAGTTCATTGCAGGATTAAGAGTTGTCCCATATATCTTAAACCCTCTCAAAATTTTGTGTGATAATAATGGAGTTATCGCATAGGCCAAAGAGCCAAGAAATCATCACAGATCCAAACACATGCTCAAGAAATTTCATATCATTTGAAACATTATCGATAGAGGAGATGTAAAGATGATCAAGATTCCAAGTAAAGACAATGCGGTAGATCCCCTGACCAAGCAACTAGTAGGTCTGAAGCATGAGCGTCATGTTAGATCTTTTGGTCTCAGAGTTATGCCTGATTGGGACTAGTATTGTTAGTGTAAGCCCTAATTTCAATGCATTATATGTACTTTTTATTATAGTTCAATAAAATTATGAGACATTATTTTATCATTTCATGTATTAACCTATGTTATGTGCATGATAAAATATCTATGAATGTTAATTAAACACTTAAAGTATCATTGTTAAGGATCTTGATAATAGAACTTGAAAATTTTAAGATTAACATTCTAAATATCTCTAGTCAGTTATTTCCATAAGAATAAAAATGAATTAAGACTAGTATGAATTTTGTAGTTGACCGTGTTTTACGGGTCACAGATATAGGATATCTAACAAAGTTCATAGGTGCAATATGAGACATTGTATTTGGAGAGCGATCATTGATGAGAATACTAAAATTAATATATTTTTTACAAATTCAAATTTTTGTCCTTAGACCTGAAATCACTACGAGTTTTATTGTGATTTCTAGTGTATTTTGACATACGCCTAACGTGATCGTAAAAGGTTGACAAGTATGGGTATGATTGGGTATGTTACGAATTTTAAGTAGAAGCATGAGTGAAATAAAGGGATTGACCCTCTCATAATGAGAAAAGTTATCATTGGTCGTTTGATAGACAAGATTGAGGAGAGTGACCGCACCCAAATGAAATGACTAGATCATTCATTTGAACTTATCAATCTTATCATAAAAATCAAGAAAGTGATTTAACATATAATAAGGATGTTAAATACATGTCTTATACAAAATCATGATATCAGAGGTTAAGGAAAGAAGTTGAGTTGCAGTATGATTGTTGGCACCGCTCGTCACCTATTTAATTTTAGGTGATCGTAGTGTCTACTAGAAACCGCCTATGATTTATGAATTAATAAATTTATTATCATTATTAAATAGCTCTACAGATCGATCACAGAAAAGAAATAAAAAGGGTGAAAATTGAAATTTCATCTTAGGTCAAATTCTATAGTCATCGGGACAAATCGGCCAATTGAGTCAATTTTGGTAATTAGGCCCATACTGGACAAAGCTCACAAATTAGAAAGCTCAACATGATTTATTAGTATTTTAAGACATGAATTATCACTTGGATAAGGTTGTCTTAAATTAATAGAGATAAGGAGAAAAATGATAGTCGTCTACCCTACGTTGCCAAAAGGCAAATGTAACTATCGGTGCAGTAATTGGCTTTAAGAGCCCCAAGTGTTGATCCCACAGAGACTGGGTACTAGCTACTGACTATTAGTTATTATTTAGCCTACCAAATGGAATGAGAAATTAATTAAAGAAACTAAATTATGAATTAAAGTAAAGTAATTAAAAGATAAGAGATTAAAAATAATTTCTAAAGGCAACACTTAGATCTCGAATCCCGAAATTTAGTTAACTGTCAATTAACCTTAAATTATTATTGTCACGCCCAAATTTAAATATTCATTTTTCGAATAAATAGGAAATTGTCAACAATTTTTTTTAAAAAAATAATTTTTTCAAGCCAAAAATCTAAATAAAGATGACATTCATGCATTCATTAAACCACGGGCCAATGTTAGCCAAATACAAACTAAATATGAATGTGCGGAAGCAATGGTTTTCGGTTTAAAATGATGCATCAACCCTCCACATATACTGTCATGTGTATAAATATACAAAATGCAAAATCTGTAAGTCCAAAATACACTAGGAGCCACGATCTTGGGAAATGTATCGCACTTCTAATATCCACCAAAAACTGAAGTCCTGTTGTAACTATCACCCCTCTGCATTTCCACCACAATCAACAAACACGTGAGTAATTTTAATTACTCAGTAAGCACATTTTAACACACTTACCAAAGTAGTTAATGCATAAGTATTTGTTTATTATCAAGTGTTACGTACATTATGCGATAGGGCAATCATCCCTATTTAATCACTATTCAATCTGTTCTTTGCTTACAATTTAACACCATTTCATAAGCGAAAAAGGTTTGGGAAACGGTTTATCCAAACCGTTTCCAAACCCATTTGGCCCTTCACAAATTTTTTGGAACGATTTGCAGAACGACTTACGCAAACCGTTTCAGAAACCGTTTGGACCTTCACAAAATTCTCTAAAAGTGGAACAGTCTTGGGATCGATTAGCACAAACCATTTTAGAAAACCGTTTGGACCTTCACAAAATTCTATGGAAGTGGAACGGTCTTGGGAATGGTTCACACAAACTGTTTCAGAAATCATTTGGACCTTCATAAAATTCTCTGGAAGTGGAACGGTCATGGGAACGGTTTACACCAAACGGTTCTGGAGTCTGTTTCGGCCTTCCCAAATGTCCCTTGAAGCAAAATGGTTAGGTGAGCGATTTTCACAAACCGTTCCCCAGCTCGTTCTACCATGCTTCCAGCAATTCTCAACACATTTCACAGTAGCAACTAAATGTAAACCAATCCAAAACACAACAACTCAACTTAATCACAGCCAAACAACATCAAGTTGAAATAAGCAATCCATATCCATCATTTCCAACCTAGATCATCTATCAACCAACTTATATAAGCACATACACGAGGTTCATATTCACATTCGTTCAAACTTAATTCATAAGGTTCCAACCCTTATCAATCGTATTCAAATTACCCTTCACACACCCAACTAGCAACTTCTTTCAACCACAACATTAACCTATAAAACATCCATGCAAATTTCCATGCCAATATAAACGTAAAGCTCACTGAATATACGCAATTCATGAAGTACGGATGAATGCATGATGCAATGCAAATGCATTCTCATACACATATGATACGGCTAATTATACACATCTATTTGATTCATATCATAGCGTATTTTCGTTATATGTTGATAGATAAATTACATAAATGTTAGAGTTTTCTTATGTTTATGTTGATTATCTAGGTACACATGCAAACGAGGGAAATTCGCTATAATCTGA
>CANYCX010877246.1:0-14921 GCA_948193385.1 Breynia disticha f. nivosa | reverse complement strand
GATGACTAAGAACATGGATTATTCTCGGAGGTGGAGAGGTTCGTGTTAAACTTGTGCGACGACAAAGAAGACGATCTAAGAAAAATCCTCTCCATGTGAGTTGGAAATTCCTGTGATACGAAAAGTTTGGAAGACTTGACTAAGTTAATATCTTGATTTTGCATGCATTGAGCTCTTCATGGTATGATAAGTTGGGTATCTTGAATTTCGACTCTCTAATGATAACGAAGTGGAGAATTCTAAAAAGATTTCAACGTTTCGTTATAAAACAACACATTCAACAAGATATAATAAGTTTTTATGACTATGGCATTATTTGTATGAATATATAATAATTGTTAGTGACATTTTTTTTATTAATACAACAGCAAATCAATTAATTCGTATATTATCTTATTTGTGTATCACTTTATTATCGATTTATTCTATAATTAAACCGAATCAAATTTTAATTAGTTAGAACATTGAAGAAACACCTTAGTGAGACAAGGAAGAACTTCCACTATAACATACATAACAAATTCGACACTTTGTTGGCAAATAGGACTAAGCCCACGCCAATTATTGATTAATTCTAAACTCAAAAAAACACTGTCAACAATCGAAATTAGCTTTATAAGTTGATTGAATCTCGAATATATTATTCTTATAAATCTGAGTCAATCAATTGTTTCATCAAACTTAGTAAATTGATTGAATCTCAAAGAAATAATTTTAAAAATTCCAAAAAAATTAATACAGAGTCCAATTGAGAAGTCTACAAATATGAATAATTTATACTACTCGGTAAGAATTTAGTAAAGTACATTATACTATACAACATATTTACCAAATATTTGATACGGAGTAGGAAACAAATTATAAAGAGATAAGTTAAATATCTACGTAATTAAAGTATGTAATACAATAGAATGAATTATAAATGTTCTAATATGCTCACTTCGTCTTTACTATAAAATCCTACAGATTTTTGCTGTCTTATTTTGGTAGTACCAGTTTAAAGTAATATGTATAATTTGAAGTCCACAAAATATTAAACGAAATCAAATTTAAAAAAATCAAGAACATAATAATAATAATAATAGCCAAATCTGATCAATTTGAGTTCTCTGATAATGCATATACCCTACTTCATGGTATATTCACCATAAATAGAGTCAGAAGCAAATACTCTGCACGCAGCTCTCTCATGTCTCTCTCTTCTTCTATTGTGCCTGAAACCCCACCACCGTTAATCCTTTCGGATTCACCAGACCCCACGACTGAAAATGAGCCCCACCAAGAATCCAGATCACCCATGCTCACTGATACAAGCTGTGATCCTCAGAGCATCAGTCAGCAAGGGCACTACCCCACAGAAATGGCAGACCACATAAACCAAATTCACCCACCAATGTTAATGCATGAACAGGATGATGTGGATGCCCCCATGCAGGACGCTAACCCTCCACCTTCAAGCCATGCAGGAATACCGACCCAACTCAGGCTACTACGAGCAAAGTTCCCCTCAACTAAGCTAACCATGTTAATGTACATCATATGAACAACATATCCGTTGTGTCCCAGAATGACTCTGTCAGTCAAACCAGTCCTCTTTTGCAACCTGCAATCCCCGACCAGCCCCCAATAGGGTTCCGACCAACCTCTTTTTGGGATGCTCTTTCGGGGCCTAGTAGTCCTCCTAAGAGAGCTAAAAACCTGCTAGCTAGTAAGCGAATTAACCTCCAATTTGAGGAGAATAACCCACTCAAACCCAAATTCACATGCTCGGAATCCTTAAAGGATGAGCTGGCTCAACCTTGGAAGAAAGCTCTATTTGTTAAGCCATTAGGAAGGTCAGTTTGAATGGGACCATTCTCCCGTCGTGTTGGTGAGATCTGGAAGCCCATAGGAACTCTTGACAGCATTCCACTGGGGTTAGGATATTATTTGATCAGATTTGATCAAGAGGAAGACAGGGAGAGGGTACTACTAAAAGGACCTTGGACTATCTAAGGTCACTACCTTACAGTTAGGCAGTGGCATCCTCAGTTTGTGCCCTCTAAGGACCAGATTCAAAAGACTCTTGCATGGATAAGATTCCCTGAATTGTCTCTAATGTATTATAACGAAGACCTTCTCTATGCTATAGCATTGAGCATCGGAACCGCGGATAAGGTCGATATCAACACACGCTTAACAACTGGTGGCGTTTTGCACGAGTCTGTGTTGAGATCGATTTAACGCAGCCATTGGTAGCTCAATTTTGGCTTGATGGACGGTGGTACTCAGTTGAGTACGAGGGGTTACATACAATCTGTTATAGCTGTGGACATTACGATCATCAGAAGGGTTCCTGTCTGGAGTCAGCCAATACACCACCCAGGAGTTTGGTTCAACCTAATGATGCCAATGGAACAATACCTACACCACCTGATCTAGGGCAATCTTGCAATTCAGCAGCTCTAAGAGACATGAACCCTAGGATAATTAATGCAGCCACACTTGGACAGTCACCTTTTAGGTACGGGCCTCAAATGATTATCCCTCGGCCTGAATCTCACACACGTCTGGGGAGGCACAAAGAGAGTTCTATGCAGACAACCCCTCTCTATTCTAACAATCGTTTCTCCTCATTAATGCAAGAAGACCCAGGCAATCTATGTGGCATGCAACACTTCTTGTCTCATAATGAGGCTGCCCAAGGGAGGACGACGCGAAATGATGCATCTACTACTTTTAAGAAACAAAAACAAGATAGGGGTTTGAGGAACGTTGTAGTTCCTATTCAACCAGAATACAATGGGCCTAGGTCCCACTTACAAAGTGGACATACTCCTGTTCAAACTACCAGGCAACCTTTTGGGAAAGAATCCAACACCAAAGGCCCTCTAAAAAATGCCCAAGAGTAATTTAAAAAAAACTAAGGCCCACACAGGGAGGGGAAAAAACCAATACAATGACTCCCAAATAGTTTAGAGGATTCCCTCGACGCTGCTCTTGCTCAGATTTCTTCAACTTTACTAATGGGGGAGCAACAGAATTCCAGCCATAGCTCAATTCATGCAGACACCCCTACATGTTTGCCTCGAGATGAGGCAGGAACACCTCTTAAACTTCCAGAACCTTTAACTGGTAGATCTCCAAATCTGGAGAAACACGAACGTCGGCCAAGAATTTCAACTCGCTCAATTCTGCGACACAGATCGCTTTCTAGGGAGACGGGCAGGGGCCCATCGTTGAAACATGTTAATTCTCACTCTGATGATGCTTGATTGATGTTGTATGCCTTTCATCTATCATAAATATATATCATGTCTATCTTATATTGGAATTCATGTGGTCTAGAGAATAGACAGAGTTGAAACCATCTGAGGTACCAGCTCGTAGTTGTCGACTGGATTTACTTTTTTATTACAGAACCAAAAATATTGGGAATGCTACATTAAAGGTGTGTCATAGAACAGGGTTTGAGGTTTGGCATAAAGTGGAAACGGTAGGGTTGAGTGGAGGTCTATGGGCTCTTTGGAACACTTCATCTCTGAAAGTCCATGTTCTTTTTTCATCTGCTCAAGTTTTACACTTAAGGGTTGAGCCTCTAAGTAGACCACATATGTATGTCACTGCAATTTACCGTCATCCTAATGGAGAACTTGGCAATCAGTTCTGTGGAGAAGTTGTACAGCTGGTAGAGGGTATCCAGGGGCCTTGGATAATGCTGGGATACTTTAATGCCATTGCTTTAGCTTCCGAGTGTAGTAGGGGTGGAGGAAGTGCAAGTCGGAGAGTGCAGTTGTCAGACTGGATCAATGCCTTAGGCTTGGTGGATATGGGGTTCGTAGGGCCCCAATTTGCATGGGTATGAGGGATGACTAGACAAACCCATATTCGGCATCAGCTTGATAGGGTCTTTTGCAACAGTGAGGGGAGGTTACAATGACTGGAAGGCATAGTCCACCACTTACCTAGGGTCCATTCCGACCACACCCTAATTTGGCTTCAATTAAAAGTCCAGTCTTTAAGTAACCCCGAGCGACAGCCTTTTCGTTTCCTAGCAGCCTAGTTAGGTCATCCCAACTTTTATAATTTTATGGCGCAGAAATGGAGAGGGGATAGTGACCTTCAGGCCAAGTTATCTACTCTTGTAGGGGATCTTCAACAATGGAATTAGAAGTCTTTGGCAACATTTTTCATCAGAAACAGAGGCTCATAGTGCGAATTAGAGGAATCCAAAGAGCACTTGACAAGGGTTTCAGACTGGACTTGGTTAACTTGGAAAGGAAACTTAGAGTAGAACTTAGTGGGGTGTTGGCAGAGGAGGATTCCTTATGGTTTCAAAAGGCTAGGACCCAATGGATCACTCTGGGAGACCAGAAGACGAAGTTCTTCCATACCACCACTCTAATTCAGAGACAACGAAATAGGATTGTTCGGCTATAGAATTCAGAAGGAGTTTGGCTGGAAGGCGTCAAAGAATTGAAGACCTTAACATGCCAGTATTTCAAATCTCTATTCAAGACGGAAGCCCTGGAGGACATAAACCCCACGTCGGGGCCAAACCTTCCTACTTGGGATACATCGAAGAGGTTACAACTGTCTCAACCATTTACTGTAGAGGAGGTTCGCATGGCTCTTTTTTACATGAACCCGTGTAAGGCACCCGGACCGGATGGATTTCAACCTCTGTTTTACCAGCGATGCTAGAATATAGTGGGCGAGGATGTTATAAAGGAAGCCCTGGCTTGTTTGAATGAGAAGGTGTTATAGAAGGAACTGAACGAAACTTTTATTGTACTCATCCCTAAGATAGATCATCCTGAAACCCTCAGGCAGTTTCGGTCAATAAGTATCTGTAATGTGGTTTGTAAGACTATTACCAAAGCCATACTAAACAGATTGAAGCCATTAATTCCAAAATTTGTTTCCCCTTTGTAAACAAACTTTGTACCTAACAGCAACATTTTTGATAATGTGATTATTTATCAAGAAGTACTGCATTCTATGAGATGGAAAAAGGGACGTCAAGGTGAAATGCTAGTTAAAATTGATCTTGAAAACGCTTACAATAGGTTGGAGTGGAGTTTCATTTGGGATACCTTATTACAGTTAGACCTTTCAGAGCACTTAATTTGTAACGCCCCAAAAATTGTTGAAAATAATTAGACGGAAAATAAGCGTGAAAATCGAAAGTAAAAACTGAGAATTCTGCTGAAAATTGGTGCTGCAGCTGAGGAGCACGGGCAAGGCATGACCGTGCCTAAGGGCGCTCTCATATGGATGGCACGAAACGTGCCTACATCATGCCAGAATAGCAGAACACGACCTGAGGCACGACCGTGCCTAGGGGCGTGCCCGACAACTGGAATTAAAACAAACGCGCGTTTCCTTTCATTTCTCGCACGAAAATCACCAAAACACTTCCCAAAACTTCTCTCAATCATTCCTAATCATTCCAAACATAAAACCTCTCCTAGAATAACACATTTCAATCAATTTAAGAACGTTTTTAGCCCCGAATCAAGTATTTCTCGCTCTAGGGTTCAAAGAAACGAGAATCATAGTAAATGTCCAATCCTGAGTTGAAATGTGTTGAAAAATAAGTGTATTTGGTAGGGTTTTAATGGGTTTTTTTGTAGTTTATGATTCCATAAGCCTTTAACCTTAAAACATAAGATTTTGTGAGAATTTAGGAATTTGAGTTTTAGGGAACTTTGGGAATTTCGGGTAGAAATATGTTTAGGGGGCTGAAATGATGTGCATTGTGTGTTAAATGATTGGAAATGTGATTGCAATTGTGTAGGGAACAATATTCAGAACCCGAATCTGGAATCGGGCGACGGATCGAACCTCGGAGGCCGAGGTAAGTGCTTAATTGCCACTTACTTGATATAATATACTTGTTATTGAATGATTCTTGTTGGTATGATAGTTCTTGATGTTAAAATGGAAATGGATTGGTGTTGACAAGTGTAAAAAGTGTAAGATATGTACGTAAATGGCTATTAATGAAAGAGGTTTTACGTGTATGGTTGTTTAACAATAATTGATAATGATCGTATGGTTATATTGTTATGAAATGGATTCTTTGGAATCGAATATGTAGTCTTTGATGGTTGATTGAGAAATGTTATATGTATGGTATGGTTAATGTAAAACGTGGAAAATGAAAATGTAATCTAAAGTTGTTTTACATTATGATTCATGCTTGATGCTCATTGTGGAATTGTTGGTCAAGGCTTTGGAATGATTCTTGTCATTCATTTCATATTGAATGACGTTTTGTGAGCATTTTGCATGCGACATGTGTATGAGGGTGTAATGGCCGCATATGATGATTATAAGAGGGTGTAATGGCCGTATCGATTTTTATATAAGGGTGTAATGGCTGGATTGATATATATGGGCGTAATGGCCAAAATAAATTATTTTAGGGCGTAATGGCCAATTGTGCAATGGGATCGAGTGGAGTCTCTCCCTTGCAAAGTTAAGGCTCCGGATCAATGCATTTGTGTGAATTGTGTTAGCATGTACATAATGCATTCATTCATCACTTATGGTTGATGTTGCGTGAGAACTTGGAAATGTTAAGATATGTATGAATATATGTGTTGGTTTAAGTTGCTAAGAATGCTATGGTGGGTTGTTTTGATAAGGCTTGGATGAATGATATGAATGTTGATGGTTGTGGTTAATTGATGTAATGTGTTGTTTACATGTATAAATGATTAAGTGTGATAAATTTGATGTATCATTGAGTTGTATGGTTGTCTTATGGATTGATTGGTATGTTTAATGTGAAGTATATGTAGTTAGTATGAAACAGTAGCTCAGCACGAGCTCGTGCTTGAGGTCGTGTTCAGGCATGGCTCGAGCTTGAGGTCGTGTTCTGGCACGACGCATGCCTTATGAGATAACTTACAGGGCACGAACAGTGCCTGGGCACGAGGTCGTGCTTGTGCTTTCCTGGTGAGCATGACCGTGCTCCCTACAAGAAAAATAAAAGAGAAATTTTTATAAATTACAATTGGGCTCGAATTCAAATTTGACCCAGATAAAATACTTAAGCCTATCTAGAATACATTGAAGACTTAGTTTGATTTCATTGGTAAACAAACACTCAAAAAGAATTGTATAAAGAAGATGTATTGAGTTGCTGCTATGTGTGTTAATTAATGCACCTAATCTATAGTGAAATTGGAGGAGGCTAGGCCGCTGAGGCTGATGTTCCCTTACCCATGCAACACAATAACTATAGGGATCGCTTACTGAGTATTCTTAATACTCACCTTTTATTCTGTTGTTAAATGTGCGCAGATCGATAGTAGCGTGGTACAGGACTTATTTTTGGAGCGGAGCACGTGCGTGTGATACGAGTTGGATAGGTCAACTCCTAGCAGATTTTTGGATATTTCATATTTTTGGCATTTGTGTGGTTTTAAACTGGACCAACAGCTTCCGCATATTTTCATTATTTTTGTATTGGGCTTGGTTTTAAACTGAACGTTTGTATGTCACTTTTGATTTCATTTGCATATATGTATGGATGAGAAATTTACAGTGTGCACTTTTGTTTTAAAAAAAACAAATGGGTGTGAAAATTGTATTTATTGGAAAATGGATTTTTTAAATTTTGGCGTCGCATAATTGATGTGATCATGTTATGTGTGACTACTCCCTCATTTCGGCTGCTTTAAAACGGAGAATGTACGGAGCAATTTTTGCCAACTAGAGGATTATGCCAAGGTGATCCACTCACCCTATCTCTTTGTTCTATGTTTAGGGAGACTCGGTAATCTAATAAAACAGAATATAACTGATGGCTTGTGGCGGCCTATTCGGCTGAGTCGGAGTGGGCCTGTATTCTCACACTTATGTTTTGCAGATGACTTGGTTATTTTTACTAAAGCGGAACGATCATAGGCCGACATCATTAATTAGACTCTGAAGCAATTCTGTTTGCATTCCAACCAAAAATTGAGCAGCAAAAAATCTCACCTGATGGTTTCGAGGAATGTAAGGGCCTCTTTAGGGGGCATTATTAGCTCTATTCTCAATATTCCTTTATCCAACAATCTTGGGAGGTACCTAGGTGTTCCCTCACTACAAAATAGTCTCTAAAAGTACTTACAATGGGATATTAGACCGGGTGCAGGATAAATTGCAGCGCTGGAAAGCCAAATGCTTATCAATGGCTAGGCGAGTGACACTTGTGAAATCTGTTACCTTTATGATTCCAAGTTATACAATGCAAACAGCTTTGCTTCCCAAAGGCGTGTGTGATCAGATTTAGAAGAGAATTTATAGTCAAGTCAGTCTATTGGCAACAACTGCAATAAACTGGTACTACTTCCTCTAACCCTACCTTACCATGGGCCAAAATTTAGAAGCTTCCTCTAATGGAACGACAATGTCTCTTTGGGTGGACTCTAATGCATGGCAGGGTGCTTACCAGGACGCCACTAGCTAGCCAGGGCATGCAAGTACCGACTATTTGTGGGTTATGTAGTAAGGCACAGGAATCCCCTATCCACCTATTTTGGGACTGCCCTTATGTCATTAATATCTGGCAGGACCTAATTCCTGAGGGTAGTTGCTCCCTGTTCTTTTCCTTGACATTTAATGTTTGGGTAGCGTGGAATTTTTCATTCACGAGTGTGGTTAGGGGCACCTTTCCTTGGAATGCAGTGTTTGTAGTTACCTACTGGTTGATTTAGAAGGGTCAGAATGATAAAGTTTTCAATGGAAGAACTCCCACTTTGTCCACTAACGGTCTGGACCACTATCTTCGAGGCTTAGTGGCTATTTCCTCAGGTTCTGCACATCTGAAGCCAAGTAAATAAGAGCAATATATTGGGTGGAAATTTTTGCCTCTGGATTGGATTAAGGTTAATACTGATGGAGCTAGCAGAGGCTTCGACATGGCTGCTTCATATGGAGGAGTGCTACGAGATATAGAAGGGCGATGGGTAAAAGGATTTTCACTGAATTTAGGGATGGCGTCTGCCATTGAAGCAAAGCTATGGGGGATACACTATGGACTTCAGCTAGCATGGGAGGAGGGATTCTAGAAAATTATTATTGAAGCTGACTCCAAAGTAGCACTCCATCTCCTCCAGACAACTGTTCCAAGTTTCCATCCTTTTATTCCCTTGGTGCTTAGCTATAGAGCCCAACTAGCAAGGGATTGGATAATCCGGCTTTAACACACTTATCAAGAAGGGAATTGCGTGCCAGAAAAATTAGCCAATGTTGCTTTCACGTTGCAGTAAGGATTACAGGTCTACCAGCAACCACCGAACAATTGCCAGGATTTATTATGGGAAGACAGGATAGGAGTATCTATCCCTAGACTAACAATTACTCCTTCGTAACTTAGGTATACTACCCCCTATAGAGCAAAAAAATCTTATCAATTTTATTACGTGGGCATGACCCTTTATTTTTGTGTTAATTGCATATTATATGTAATAACTAACACATTCCGAACGATATTGCCTCCTAGTTGAGTGTTGTTCTTCCTAAACAAAGTTATTTTGTGATCTTATTTGCTCTACCTTCTCTTTTCTAAACTCAATACCTCTCATCTGTGATCTCATTTTCAACCTACCTTTTCTTTTCTATAATCAAATCCGTGACTTTACTTGTTTTACCTTTTCTTCTCTAAAATCAATACCTCTAATCATTTCTCATATCTGAGTCCCTTTTTCACCTTTCTTGATTTATTCCATCATGGCACATGACAATATGGATGTTGAGAAAGTTACCAAACAAGTAGCATGATTCCAAATTGCTGATATTGATTCTGACGAGGAAGAAATTATCATCCCGCGGAGCATATAAGCCAATGTATTTAGACTTTCGTTGGGCCTTTGTAGGTAAGTTCTTAACCGAAAGATTTAGTGGAAAGAATGAAATGAGCCAAGTTATATGTAAGAGGCCCAAGATGTTTTATTATGATTCCAAGTTTATTTTGTGTCCAATTTACTTATTCTAATAGACTTGATGAGCTGTCAATAGTTTGTTATGTTGTTAGAGTCAAGTGGACATATACATACTCAGAGGGAAACATTTTCTGTTATGTTTTTTATTATATTGAATTACATAACTAATTCTCCCTTCAGTTTCTCTCTTCTCTCTTCCTAAACTATATAATTCTGTCTTTCTTCTTCTAATTCTTCCTTAGTCATTTGTCAGTCCTTTGAAAATTGGTATAAAAGCTTCAGTAGATTCATAGTACGTTGAACAAGATGGCTGAGGGTACATGCTTAAAGAACCTTCAACACAACTCTGATCAACACAACTCTAATCCAAATGCAGCTACCTACAATCTACACAACATTTCAACATTCAAAGAGGGTGAGTATACAAATATACTTAGTAAGTGGAAATCAGAATATTGAATAAATAAAATACAAAGGAAAAACATGAGGTAGTGCTGAATGAACACGGAGCGTGCTCATCATGCTTTTCCCAGTTGGCACGTCGTGCCAATTTCAATACGAGTCATGCTCGTTCAAAACATTTCCAGGTAACACGATTGTGCCACCCTTGAGCACGAGGACGTGCTCATAATTTGTCCCAAATTAGCCCGATAGTACGGGGCGTGCTGGTCAGGACGATGACATGCTGAGCTTCTGACTTTACACTTGCGATCCTATTTTTCCCTTTCATTGAGTATTAATTAAGGGTGTTGCTCTAAGCACATTTCAAGTGTTTCACATGTACTATTTGTACATTCATATAACAATCAAACTCATCACAAGAGTTAAATCATAGCAAGCACACAAATACTTAATAAACTATATCAAACTCTACACATATGAAATCTCATTATGTAAATCTCCAATTAAACATGTCAGCATTCATAAATCAATAAGCAAGAATCAAACATGCTACAATGAATGCCAATCTCAAATGTGCACATATGAATGCTATGCAACACATACGATAATGTCGAATGGTCGGGGCTTACATCCATTTTAGTCATCGGCATCTCACTGGCATCAAGAATCTCTCTCGACTTTGCAAATCTCACGCGGAATATCATCAGCATCTCACCGGCATCGAGAATATCTCTCGGTATTGTGAATCTCACGCAGAATATCATTTGCCTAGTGTCACACAAGCAAGCAACACAAATGAATGAATAATGCATTCAAATGGCCAAACAATCTCAAGTATGCTCAATCACAACCAACTCACATGCTCACAAGAAACTCACATGCTCAACATAATCAATAAGCAAATAAGCAATCACACGTGCTTTCATATGCTTATTATCAATAAGATATAAACATGGTACCAATGAGCATACTAACACAATCGATATATCACATATGAATCAATAAGGCAATATCAACATGCTCATAACACATATCATCCGCAAGAATTATCATTCAAGCTTAAAGTTCATTTGAACATACTTATGAGCATTTCTTCCTTTACTTTCATTCCTTAATTATGTGTCTTGCGATCATTTAGATTCTTATAAATACATAAATAAGTGAAAGAACACTTATAAGAGTTGTAAGTGTAAGAAAACACTTATACATAAGCGTAACCCACTTACCTCAATTTACACGCAAAATTGCACCGCACCGACTCTAACTCGAGCCAAATCATCTACATCCACCTAGACAATCAAAAACCATATAGGAACTATTAATCTTTCATTCGTTCACTTAAATCTATTATTAGAGCATCAATCAACCCTCTATCAATTTCCAGTAGGTTTCCAGTAATTAAACTCAACACTTAACCCTCAAAACAAGATTATTCAATAAGCTCAATGTAAATCTTGGCCAAATGAAGAATAATTCTTACCTTAGATGAACTTAGGCTTAAGTTCTTGCAAGAAAGAAGTTATTTCTCGCTTACTGATGTTTTCACCTGCTAGCTTCCTTTCTTTTGTTTTCAAATGAATCAATTGATCACTGCACTGTTCAATTAATCCCAATCAACATGAGTTCGAGCACGGGTCTTGCCGATAGGCAGTGTCGTGTTTTCTTGACACAAGCTCATGTTCTTTAATGCACGATCTCATTTTGCAAATAATTAAACACGAGAGTGTGTTGAATTTCCAAGATGATCATGATGTCGTGTTGATCATCCTTCATGAGCACGGGGGCGTACTCATGCTCGTGCTGTCTGCTGTTTTCCAAATTTCTTTCTAAATCTCTCTGATTCGATCCAAATTAAAGTTATTTTTCATATATTTTAAATCCTATAATTTTTAGTACGTTACAATCGTGGGTTGAACGATGTTAGTATCAAGGATAAATTCCTTACTCCATTGGTAGAAGACCTTAGGCATGAGTTAGAAGGATCTCAGGTTTTTCTAAAGTAGACCTAAGATCTGGTTACCAAAAGATAAGAATGTATTAAGAGGACATTTATAATATTGCCTTTCGAATGCAACATGGCAATTATTAATTCAAAGTGATGCCTTTTTTGCTCACTAATGCCCCAGATACTTTCTATGCCTTAATGAACTAGGGTTTTGCAAATTATTTGACAAATTTTTACTTGTTTTCTTCGATGACATTCTTATTTACAGTAGAAGTCTAGAAGATCATTATATTCATTTTGTACAGTGTTGGAATTATTAAGGAAACACTAGTTGTATGCAAAGAAGTCAAAATGTTCTTTAGAGTGGATGAGGTAGAGTATTTGAGACATTTCATCTCATATCAAGGTATATCCAATGTTCCTCACAAAATTACAGCATTGAAGGAGTGACCACAACCTATGACATTGAAGGGATTGCTAGGTTTTTTTGGCCTCATTGATTATTACAGGAAGTTTATTAAGGGTTATAGAGTGATAAGCAAACTGCCGACAGATATGCTCAAAAATATGGTTTTTAATGGAGTGAGGAACTAGTAGAAGCTTTTACAAGCTAAAATCAGCACTTTATGAAGCATCTATTTTAGCCCTGTATAATTTTAAGGTTGATTTTGAGTTGGAAACTGATGTTTATGGCACAGGTTTAGGGTTGTGTCAATGCATAAGGGAAGGCATATTACTTACTATAGTAAGGTTGTATGTGAGAGGAATAGAGGATTATTAATCTATGAGAAGGAATTATTGGCTATTTTGGCAACTGTTGATAAGTGGAGACATTATTTGGAGGCAAGACCATTCATTATAAAAGTTGGCCACTATAGTCTTAAGTACTTATTGCAATAAAAGTTGAGCTCTTAATTGCAAAACAAAAGGTTTGACCAAGTTGTTGGGATTGAGTTACAGGATTCAATATAGCAAGGGAAAGGAAACTGTTGTAGCATATGTTTTATCAAGAAAGTTTTAAGAAGAGGTTTAAGGAGGTATAGACTAGTTATGAGGGGGTGAGACAGTGCAAAAGTGGTTCAACAGTGTGAAGTAATGTAGGGAGTTTGGGAAAGTATACTTGCAAGGATGGTGTACTCAAATATAAGGGAAGGCTAATCATTGGCAATCAGGAGGAACTGAGGAAGCTGATATTACAGTAGGTTCAAAAAACTCTTGAAGGAGAAAATTCAGGGTTCCTTGCCACCTCCTATCGAGCTAGGAAGCTTTCACTAGCAAAATATGAACAAAGGAATTAAAGAGTGGGTGAGAGCTTACGATGTATGTCAAAGATGCAAGAGTGAGCATGTGCCCTATCTTAGATTATTTGAGCCTCTGCCTCTACCTACAGGAGCTTGGAAGAGTATAAGCTTAGATTTTGTTGAGGGCCTTCCTATTTCTGAGGGAACTAAAAAGGAGGAAGCAACATGGGAAGATTCAAGCAGAGTTTCCTGACTTTAACCCTAATATGATTCTTGAGGTAAGAATCATTTAAAGTGGTAAGGGTGTAAGAGGCCCAAGTGAAAGTTAATAACCAATGGTCCAACCTAACATATGACCTCCGAATTTAAATATTATCTGCGTATAACTTCCCTCTTACAGACAATACTTAAACCCAAAAATCAAAGTTTAAATAAAAATAAAATAAAATAGAATTTAATCCAATCCATTTCAAACTCATTTTATAAACCTTCATACGTATAAACATAATATCTTTACAAATGTTTTTAGGTTATAAAAGAAACTAGATTCCAACTGAATCCATTTTCGATTATAACCCTAGCAAAATGTATGAAATATGAATACAACGATTGTCATGTACTATCAAAAACCGTAATCCAGAGTATACACTGCACCTCGGTTCTTCCTTCTCATATAAACTCCAAAATCTGAGTGCTGCACCTATTCGCCAACCCAAAATATCTTTCTAATGCCCTGCCGAGCGTTACAGGCAAATAATTGCGTGAGATATACTCAGTAAGCAACATAACCAAATGTGGTCGGTTTCATTCACATTCAAAATAATAATTTAATAAAGCACATAATCCAAATTAATAATGTACCTTAATTATATGTTAGAACCATTCATTCAAAACTTCATAATAATCATTCATTAAGGTACCTAAGAAGAACCAATTTCATGAATTTCAGGTCAGTACGCGGCCTATTTTCAGACTACGCAGGGTGGCCATCGAGTACGCGGACTCGCCCGCACACCGCGTAGTTCGATAAAACAGTGCCAACAGTCCATTTTTAAAGTACGTGGCCTCAGCACATACTACGCGTGGTCAATTCAGACTACGCGGTCTCGGCATCCACACCGCGTACTTTCATTAAGTTTTTCATCTGAATCTCCGTTTAAAACACGGAGTCAGACTGGAGTACGCGTTGTCGCCTCCACCCTGCGTACTTAGGGGCGACACCGCGTAATGTCCTGTCTGTCCGGAAATTTGCATACAAAAACCCACTTTAACCTAATTTTTCCATCATATAACAACATTAACTCAACCAACCAATCTTATCTTTCCTAACTCATCCATCATGCCACTTAATCCTCAATTCATCATAAACATTATTGTTAAAACACTACAACAAAAACCTATACCAAATTCAAG